>VRLP01004290.1:0-51074 GCA_009660295.1 Lophius piscatorius | reverse complement strand
ACTACAGACAAACAAAACTACAGACAAACAAAACTACAGACAAACAAAACTACAGAGAAACTAAACTACAGAGAAACAAAACTACAGACAAACTAAACTACAGACAAACTAAACTACAGAGAAACAGAAACTACAGAGAAACTAAACTACAGAGAAACAAAACTACAGACAAACTAAACTACAGAGAAACTAAACTACAGAGGAACACAACTACAGAGAAACAAAACTACAGAGAAACAAAACTACAGAGAAACTAAACTACAGACAAACAAAACTACAGACAAACAAACCTACAGACAAACTAAACTACAGACAAACTAAACTACAGAGAAACTAAACTACAGACAAACAAAACTACAGACAAACAAAACTACAGAGAAACAAAACTACAGAGAAACTAAACTACAGACAAACAAAACTACAGACAAACAAACCTACAGAGAAACAAAACTACAGACAAACAAAACTACAGAGAAACTAAACTACAGACAAACTAAACTACAGAGGAACACAACTACAGAGAAACAAAACTACAGAGAAACAAAACTACAGAGAAACTAAACTACAGAGAAACAAACTACAGACAAACAAAACTACAGAGAAACTAAACTACAGACAAACAAAACTACAGAGAAACAGAGTATAGAAAAACAAAACTATAGAGAAACTGAGAGTATAGAGAAACAAAACAACACAGAAAGAGTATAGAGAAAACTACAGAGAAAAAAAACTACAGAGAAAAACACATACGAAAGAAAAACACAAACTACAAAGAAACCGAAACAACAGAGAAACTGAGAGTATAGAGATACAAACTACAGAGACTTGAGCTAAATAGGAAGTTAAATTGAAACTACAGAAAAACTGAAACTACAGAGAAACAAAACTACAGACAAACTAAACTACAGAGGAACACAACTACAGAGAAACAAAACTACAGAGAAACAAAACTACAGAGAAACTAAACTACAGACAAACAAAACTACAGACAAACAAACCTACAGAGAAACAAAACTACAGACAAACAAAACTACAGAGAAACTAAACTACAGACAAACTAAACTACAGACAAACTAAACTACAGACAAACTAAACTACAGAGGAACACAACTACAGAGAAACAAAACTACAGAGAAACTAAACTACAGAGAAACAAACTACAGACAAACAAAACTACAGAGAAACTAAACTACAGACAAACAAAACTACAGAGAAACAGAGTATAGAAAAACAAAACTATAGAGAAACTGAGAGTATAGAGAAACAAAACAACACAGAAAGAGTATAGAGAAAACTACAGAGAAAAAAAACTACAGAGAAAAACACATACGAAAGAAAAACACAAACTACAAAGAAACCGAAACAACAGAGAAACTGAGAGTATAGAGATACAAACTACAGAGACTTGAGCTAAATAGGAAGTTAAATTGAAACTACAGAAAAACTGAAACTACAGAGAAACAAAACAACAGAGAAACGCATGCTAAAGAAAACAAACAAACTACAGAACCTGAAACTACAGGGAAATTGAAAGTAAAGAGAAAAAAACTACAGAGAACAGAAACTACAGAGAAACTGAAAGTACAGAGTTACAAACTACAGAGAGACTTGAGCTAAATAGGAAGTTAAATTGAAACTAGAGAGAAAGAAAGTACTGAAAGTACTGAGGAGTATAAACTACAGCGAAACACAAAATACAGAGAAACACAAACTAGAGATAAACTGAAACTATAGAGAAACTGTAACTACACTATCAACATTGAGATTGTAGACCCCAGACATGGAGAGTTTTCTTGACTCTTACAATAACCTCATGTTCCACGTGGAGGCATATAACTACAGAGTTACACCGGTCATTTCAGCACAAAACAGGGCAGACAGGAAGTTAACTTGACCCCACCAGAAATAAACTACCTCCCAGCTGATCTGAAAAGTCGGCACCCCTGATAAACAGGAAAGAAGAAACTAACTGTGGCTGAGTCGGGAAAATGACCGGCGGGAGTGTTTAGAATTCTTTTTTAAAAACTTGACCGTCACAAACGTGTCCAAATGTCAGCGAACGCTGTGACAAAGGTCCCGCCTCCCCGTGTAATACAACACAGATGTTCTTCATCTCATCTCGTTCTCGTCGTTCCTTTACAAATGTATTTGTAACATTTGTGAATCTTACTTTCTTTCTCTGCTGAGTTTTATCTGGTCCCTGGTTTCGTGTTTTGTGCACTTTGAACCTTTGTTTAAGAATAAAGCCCAGAAGAAGCCGAAGGTTCCGTCCCTTCTCTTTGATTTGGTGAGATAGCAGGTATCGTGATGACATCATCATTATTATTATTCTATTTCTTTGACAGAACTCATTTCTGAAATGCATTAGCTCTTTGTTCCTGTGCCGTGGTTCTCAGCAGAACCGTTGGAGAACAAAACAAACAAAAGGAAGAAAAGATGCAGGAGAAGAGGATCTGTCTCTAAATATATTTCTGTCCATCCTCCCGTACGCCGTCCGCTGACAGCTGACCTTGGCCTGACGGTTCAGAATCAACAACCTCCTGCCGGAGAAGACCTGCGGCTGTGGATTCTAAGCACACACCCTCTGAAAGAGAGCGGCGACAGACCGCGGCTGAAGACGCGTGCTCCGTATATCACAGCCAGCATTAGTGCTCGAAGCGGCGGTTGGGGGGGTGGGGGGGGCAGGAGGTCCCTACTTCATCACGCCATTCAAGGGCCCGATTAGACTACAATTACTAAATGGCATGGCTCGTAAGTCATACATCATTCATGTGGCGAACACGGGGCAGCAGGAGAGCGCTCCTCGCCGGCGCTCACCGCCGCACGCTGAAGGTTACGGGGTGGAGACAGAGACACGGGAACAAGCGGAATATAGAAGGTCGGAAAGCCCTTCATGATGTCATGTGACCTGAGAAGTCCCAGGAGAGTCTGACCCCCGTCATGACCTTGAAAACTTCCCCTCTAGAATCTGGAACCACACTGGCAACAAAATCAGTTTGTAGTCCTTTAAGGAAAGTTCACAAATGATGGTTTTCTCCACGATACCGAACAGAATCAGCACAGACTGACACTACAACCAACTCTACCGCCGCCACCACTACAGCCACAACTACAGCCACCACTACAGCCACCATTACAGCCACCACTACAGCCACCATTACCACCCCTACCGCCGCCACCACTACAGCCACCATTACAGCCACCATTACAGCCACCATTACAGCCACCATTACAGCCACCATTACAGCCAACACTACAGCCACCATCACTACAGCCACCATCACTACAGCCACCAATACCACCCCTACCGCCGCCACCACTACAGCCACCATTACAGCCACCATCACTACAGCCACCATCACTACAGCCACCATTACAGCCAACACTACCGCCACCATCACTACAGCCACAACTACAGCCACCACTACCACTACAGCCACCACTACCACCCCTACCGCCGCCACCACTACAGCCACAACTACAGCCACCACTACCACTACCGCCACCACCACTACAGCCACCATTACAGCCAACACTACAGCCAACACTACAGCCACCACTACCACTACAGCCACCACTACCACCCCTACCGCCGCCACCACTACAGCCACCATTACAGCCAACACTACAGCCACCACTACCACTACAGCCACCACTACCACTACAGCCACCACTACCACCCCTACCGCCGCCACCACTACAGCCACCATCACTACAGCCACCACTACCGCCACCACCACTACAGCCACCATTACAGCCAACACTACAGCCACCATCACTACAGCCACCACTACCGCCACCACCACTACAGCCACCATTACAGCCAACACTACAGCCACCATCACTACAGCCACCACTACCACTATAGCCACCACTACCACCCCTACCGCCGCCACCACTACCGCCATCATTACAGCCAACACTACCGCCACCACCAAACCCAAAAACAGATCCAAAACAGATCCAACATCGTCATCCATCCATCATGAAGTCTAACCCCACTGACATTTTTCCAGGTGCCCCGGCTTGGACAGGAAGTCGGCTCTTCACGGAGAAGCAACTGTCTGGTTTACAAACATCTCAAGTCCAGCAAGAAATGCTCGCCATTAGGTTATTGTTCAAATAAAAAAAGAAGTCATAGCTCCACCCTCTTTTGCCTGGATCTGCCTGGATAAATTCTGAGGTGTGACATTCGGGTCAGTGCCCTCTTCCACACAGTTTCATGGTGGTCCATCAAGCAAGTTTAAGCATCGTTGACAAAGACCGTCACAATAGACTTCTGTTCAATGATCAAATGGAAAGTGGAATAAAATCCCGGATTAACTTCAAATTATGACGATTCGTTCTTAAATACCTGGAACAACCTTTTAACAAGTTTGATCAAAATCCGAGGCGTAGATTTAACGGGATCCTCCAAACGGGCTGAAAACTGATCAGTTCACCTTAAAAAACAACAACTTTATTTCCATAAACACCCATAAAACAAAAAAACCCTCATAAAACTTTTTGGTCACATGATCACCCGAGCAGGCTTTTGTAAGAATCAGGTCAATAATCAGAAATCTGCTCATTCCTGTAGGATCTGGACTCTGAGGCGTCCTGGACTCTGTTCTATTCTGGTTCTCCACCCACTTTATGAAGAATTTCATCTTGGATACGTATCATTTATTGCCCCGGCAGATAGTATTTTGTATTTACGTGATATTTTTGCAGAGTAAGTGTTTTGAGTTCTCCGTGCTCTCCCCGCAGAGATAACATTGTTCCATGTAGCTGAGGAGGAAACGCTTTTCCCTGCTGCCGCTTTACAGACTCCAGATAAGGAGAACATGAACATTATCCAGGATTGTAGTTATATAAAGATAAAATACATAAATATTTAAATATATCGAATCAATTCATGGAGACGCCGCTGCAGGTTTCTTTTATATTTTTATCATAAATAAGTATATACTAGGTATAAATGTGGTTTGTTGGAGTTTGAGACTCTCCTCTTCCTCCCACCACACTCACCATCATCGCCTATATTTTACATCTTTATTAATATTTGATTAAATTAAAAAAATGTGTTTGATTGAATATAGTCCAACACTTCAATATCACTGCGCCAGCAAGAATATCTATTTTAAATGAATTCTTCTACCTGTATTATAATCTTAAAACGCTATAAAAGTATATTCGTTTTTTTAATTAATGAGTTAAATAAAGAGAATTCTGTTTATTCCAGGTCGGATTAAATGTGTTTTTTTTTATCTGGTGTCTGAAATGTAAATATTTTAATAATAATAAAAATAAATATAATATATATATAATATAAATAAAATAGTAATAACAATAGTAATAATAATTTAATAAGTATTTTATAATAAATGAAATGATTGCTGGCAGTCAAACTGCAGTACCTCCACAGACCACAAGGGGGCTGGAACTCACTTTGGTTTTCACCGCGTACAGAGAATTGAATTGAAGTTTCCATTACAGAATAAATATACATTTTGAACAGAAAATCTGTTATCTGTTCTATAATCATTAAACCCTCAAATTATTATCTTTTATTTATTAATCTTTTTCATCTATTCTTTCTCATATTTTTCTGCAAAGCTGCAAAAACAAACTATATTGGTTGATATTGGAGATTAAATCATAGAGCCGTATCGGTCGCGGCCCGACGCCACGCCGCGTGCTAGTATTGATTTCGGCGTGCGTCTCCGGGGAAACGATGCGAGGTCATAATATTAGATTTTAAACGAATCTCCAAACGATGACATAAAAGCCGCTCCTCACCGGCTTCTTATAAATCTAACGGTTTTAGAAGGCGGCGCTCCATCATCCGCTCACACGGCGGGTTCTGTACTTTCAGCATCATCTGTGATCGGCCATATTTCTGAAGTGAACGCCTCGAGGACAAATCCATCCGTCAAATACGGCGCTATCTCAAAAGCTGACACAAAGGCACCTCTGTGCAACTTTGAGGAAAGGTTCGGGGGAAAAAAAAGAAAAGAAGAAGAAGTTTGGAACGGAGAGAGAAGATTACAATATCAAACTGAAGCGTCAGCGCTGATCTCCCAAATGTCAGGGAATACATATTCATCTGTTTGGCCGGTCGGAGTGAAGAGGCACTGCTCCCCCAGTCCAAACGGAGATGCTTGACATTTCGGCGTTAAACAGACGGGCGGCTGCATCTAAACAATATGCAAATAAACGCTGTGGATTGTTGCTCGGAGGCCCGCAGGATGAAGATGGATGCTACTGGATGCTAAAGTTTGGAGCGCGGACGAAACTTTTGGGAACCCCGCCTCCACGAATAAGATTCTCACAACCTCCAAATACCATGAAAGCATCCCCAACGTGTCTCTGTTTAACATCCAATCAATTCCTAGCTAACTTTATTCTACGAGGATTCTAAGCCAGCTGTTAGCATGAGCAATAACTTTATTCCACAAAGAATCCCAGTATATAGTAGCAATTAGCATGAAAGCTGAGATTATGCACGCCACATTCAAAGCTAATATCATATAAGAGACAGGGAGCTAATATTAGACCAGCAAGATTCAATATGAGCTACGACATAGGAAAGACGGTAGCATTCTGTGTCACTATCAGCTAGCAGCGTTAAAGCTAACATTCTGCTTCCGCCATTGAAAAAACACAAACAGCTATTAGCATGAAAGCTTATGTTATGCTACCAACAGAGCCAATGTTATGCTTGCAAGATTCAGTTACTCACAGGTTTTTAGCATGAAAGCTAACATAATTTATGCATGCTCCAAATTCACCAAGGAGAATGAGCAGGAAGATTCAGAATCAATAATAATGATTGATTCTGATGCTCTAATTCTTCCTGGAATCAAAATACTCTACGAGGAATGAGAAGCACTAACAGCTATAGGCACGGAAGCTAGCAGTGCGCTGGAATGACTCGTTGCCCACTGAAGGTCATGCTAACTTTATACTAGCGACAGAGCTTCATTGATGATGTCATCACCACTCATGGGTAGATTTAACCGCTCCCTGTCAGACATGCGAGCGGTCGACTGCTTCTTACCTCCACGGGGTAACGTCGGCTGTTGATGCTGTGTTCAGAACCGTCAGACCCGTTGCTCGGACCCCAGTGGAACTCCACTTTCTCCGCCTTGAATCTCCCGGGTAGCCCCGCCCCCCGGACAAAGTAGTCGTCCTTCAGCATGATGGCAACTGGAAGGAAGAGAAAAGGTCCCAGAGGTCAGCCGTGGCATCATACGTGGTCGTCATTCTCCGCTGAGGAGAACAAAGCTGTTTATGATGGGATGGAAAAACTGAACCGGACCGGTTCAGAAATCTCCCATCAGCCTCAGAGGCTGGATAATTTGCTGACTCATCATGGCGGAGATTTAACAAATTTTACCATAAAATTTGAATATTATTATCGTGAAGTCAAAATATTACGACATTTAAAACATCACATTTAGAATAAATAGAGAAAAAGACAGAGTGAATGTTTAATATAATGAAGATACCGTAAATGTAAGTTCATGTCAAAATCTTTCAGATCGGATCAAAATATTTTGGGAACTTAGTAAAGGTTAAATATTCTCAAGATTAAAGTTAAAAATGAACTAAAATAAAGTATTTTTTTATTTATATTTTGAGATTTCAGTCAAAACATTATGAGACAAAGTGAATTTGTGTCTCTGCTTGTTAGGAAATATAGAATATAAAGTGAAAATGAAAAATATTGTACAATAATTTTGATAATTTTTTTCCCCTCTTACTTTTATTTGTCCAACTAACTTCTCGTTGTTAGTTCTATCCTTTAGGGTCAAAGGTCACGAAGCTCCCTCCTGTTCATATATGTCCTCCTCTGATCTCACGGAGAACGTTGGCAGTAGATATATTATATTATATTTTCAATTATAGTTGTAGGAACCACCGATGGATCCAGGAGTTTCGTTGATTTGACCTCTGAACTCTGACCTGTTATTTTTCCTCCTGAAGGCTCTCGCTGGACCTTCATCCCAGAATCATTCGCTCTTTTATTTGAGTTATTCATCCTCAGACTGATGATGTCATCTTCACACTCTGGATGGAGTTGTCAGATTAAAGTTTTTGAAGTCTGACGGGGGGCGGAGCTTCATCTCCACAGGTTGTCCTTGTCCGTGCTTCACTTCCTGTTTTATGGACCGTGCATTCTTGGGCGCCATTTTCTTTTGGGGTTTAGTGCAGGCCGCCGTGCCGAAATGTTTTGGTTTCCGGATTAAAATTTAAAATGTGGTTAATATTTATCACTTAAGCACCAACAGGAAGTGGTTTCATTTGCTATTTCCGATTCATAAGATTGATATTATATTATATTTATATATGTATTTCAAAAATTCCAAAAAAAAGTCAGAATTTTATGAAAATAATGTCAAAACGCCAAAATATTTGGAGGAACAAGGAAACAATGTTGAATAAAACATTATCACTACAAGCAAAGATTTACTAACGTCATTAATAGAAGACGTCACATTTGCAGATGTCAGCGTTAAAGACCGAGGCTGAACGGCGAACCGTGCGTCACGCTGCTTCTCGTGGCGCTGACTGAACAGACGACTCCTTCAGGGAGGACAGGAAGTGGTGGCGCCCACTGAGGCGCAGTGACGCGGCACTGGATAAATAACATGACTATAAATGAAACCTCCGTGTTTGTGCTGGTCTTCATTCCTGCCGCTGCAGGTGGAGAAGCGGCGGCGTTCGCAGAGTGAGGCGACGGTAAACATGAAATGAGTAATGGCTGTAATATGAGGCGCCCTCAGGGCGGCGTTGCGTGAGACGCAGATTATCGTGCAGGAATCGAGAGCAACGCAGGACGGCGGCTACAGACAAACATGGAGGAGGGATGAACGCGAACAACGATATCAATGTATTTGGTTTACGTCCATTTAAAGGAAATAAATATAAAAACGTAGTTATCCTATATCCATATATATGTGTGTATATATGTGTGTGTATGTGTGTGTGTGTGACACACACACACATACACACATATATATACACACAGACATATGTCTGTGTGTATATATATGTGTGTGTGTTTGTGACAAACACACATATATATATATATGTGTGTGTGTCACACACACATATATATATATATATGTGTGACACACACACATATATATATATATATGTGTGTGTGTTTGTGACCCTGGAGCCTCATCTGACACTTTTCTCACTTCTATACAAGGATGGAAACCCGGGTCTGGTTTTCCTTCCTCCCCCTCCTGCTCCTCCTCCTCCTCCTCCTCCTGCTCCTTCTCCTCTTCCTGCACACCTGTCCAGTCATTTCCTATATAATCACCTGACTCCCCTCAACCGAGGTTTTAAAAACGACACATCC
Source organism: Lophius piscatorius (assembly GCA_009660295.1). Lineage (NCBI taxonomy): Eukaryota > Metazoa > Chordata > Actinopteri > Lophiiformes > Lophiidae > Lophius > Lophius piscatorius. The sequence goes on along the minus strand of VRLP01004290.1, from coordinate 41,719 downwards.
TGCAGCAGGAAACCGGCGTTAGCGACTAATTGACAATTTATTCAGATGTTGCATCACATCCTGGATCTAATGGGACGTTGAACATTATTATTGGGAACACACAGCTGCGCTCCGGGCAGCGCTCAGCCTGCTGTCGGCGCTGAAGCCAACCACCTGTGGCCTCAGACGCTCGCAAGCCTTTCGATGGCGCCGATGACGAAGCGTCATCCATCTTACTGACAACCTGGAATGGCGAGAAAAAATACCTGTGGCCGACGGAGGAGGGTCCTCGACGTGCCAGGGGAGCGCCACGCAGATGGTCCGGCGCTTAAATGGGACGGGCGCTGACACCTGCCATTACACTTGTCTGCATGGAAATGGGACGTGTCATCTTCATCACGAGTGACTCGCTGCATATTGCACCTGTCGTGTTGTGTAATCGCGTGCCGCGTGACGTTTGACACGCCGACACCTGCCAGCGGTTCTCAGGCTGGGCTTTGTGACGAGATGATGACGGCAGCGAGAGGAAGGGACGAGGCTAGCTTACTCAAAGGCCCGTCAGTACGCCTTCTAACCAGCAAGAACAGTTTGAAAAGGTGTTTCCATCAACGTTCAGACACCTGTGGGTCTTTCATGTCGGCTTCAATACGTCCTGACGAAAACGGAGACGGCAGAGGAGGTTGTGATGATGCAACGAGGAAATCACAAAAGTGGTGGCAGCGATGCAGCCGGGATCCGTGAGGTCACTGAATCCAGGAGGGTTTTGGTTTTTTCCCCCTTCAGTGATTACTGGTGGGGCTGTTACATTTTTTTCAAATTCGTAAACTCTCTAACAAATTTGGATGCCATGTGTGAAAAAAGGGACGGGAGCGTTTTAACTTCCTCAGACCGGTTCTTCACAAAAGGTCCATCATCTGACTTTAAATCTAGTTTTTGCAACTTTTTCTGACAATGCTGGCAACCTTTAGCTGCTATGTCACAGCTAAAGGTGGTAATATCTGCATTTAGCTCCCCCTAGTGGACATTGGCGTTTTTTCTGTGTGATAGCTTGGTGCTGTAACCTCAGGGGTAAAAAAAGAAAACACCTTTGGGGGGCCGATTGTCTGGTTCCCTCCGGCCCGGATCGTCTCCTCACCTGTTTTCCCGGTGTTCTTCATGGATGTCTTATTGGAGGATTCGGCATCAAAACCCTCCAGGGTCAGGTCCTGGTACTCGCCGGACACTTTGGTGTCCTGGTCCATGATGTTGATCGGCGACTGGTTTCTCTCTCTGCATTCTGGGTAGGCTGAAGCCCATCCCTCGTCCGGGCCGTATATACCTGAGGAAGAGCAGAGGGGTCTCGTCAAGAGGAGGACGGATGAGAAACCGCGGAGGAGGAAACACCCGAGGAGACGGATGACTTTATCCTTCCCTCCATGTTCCAAACTCAGAAAACATTTCACAGCTTTATTTTGAAAGTCTATCTGAATGTTTGATATTTTATAATCGCTGACTCGGCGTCGTTAAATAGTCATGTTGTGTCTGGGTGTGTGACAAACACACATCCGCCCACAGGTTCCAGGTGACCTGATTAGACCCACCTTGCTGCATAAATCCTCACTTTAACACACTTGAGTATAGTTTTAACGCTGCATGATAACATCATGTTTTATTGTGAAGGTGCTGAAATAAGCAGGAAATGGAGAAATAATTGTCTTAATTGGCCCGTAAGAAAGTGTCAATCCTTCAAGATTCCCCTGCCATGGACGAAGTTCACTCAAAGGGAGATCCTTAGAAAGGAGTTATTTCAGGGCTTTCTTCTCATTTACATTAAATATGTGATGATAAAAGAAAAGAAAGAATACATCAGTGAGGCCGACGCCCACACTCCAGCCCAGTATCACGCTGAGCCGATTTTTTCCCACTGCTGGTTAGATAAAAGTAAAAATGAATCAACAAATCATAAAACTACTAAATGGCTCTTATGTAGCTATTTATCAGCTTTTGAATTTAGCTTTAGGTTGTTTTAGGTACATGCTATAATGACAATGAATTCGCATTTTCTAAAAAACATCTTTTAATCAACTTTATGGCCTTCAAAAAACACTTCAAAGCAACGTCAACACTTTACAGTAACAACACTTCAAAGCAACGTCAACACTTTACGGTAACAACGCTTCAAAGCAACGTCAACACTTTACAGTAACAACACTTCAAAGCAACGTCAACACTTTACAGTAACAACGCTTCAAAGCAACGTCAACACTTTACGGTAACAACGCTTCAAAGCAACGTCAACACTTTACGGTAACAACACTTCAAAGCAACGTCAACACTTTACGGTAACAACACTTCATAGCAACGTCAACACTTTACGGTAACAACACTTCAAAGCAACGTCAACACCGCAAGAAAGACCGCTTCATTTTATGATAACATCACTTTACAGTAATTTCAACACTTTACCGCACCGACAATACATCAAAGTAATTACGCCACTTTATGGCAACATCCATGCTTTTTGTGACATCATCCATCCCTTTTCGGTAATCACATCCCTTAATGGAAACATCAACATTTGGCTGTAATGACACCACTTTACGGTAACTCCATTTCACGGCAATGTCAGCACTTTACCGTAACAACATTACTTCATGGCAATGAATTCAGTTTTTCACAAAAACACCAGTTTACGGCTACAGCGGCGGTAAAGACTTCCTTTCCCGCACGACTATTTCCAGTCAGAATCGTATCTGGCAGGAAGTGGAAGATAAGCAGCCTCCATGATGCTTTATTTACCGCTGCTGAGGTTCTGCCGGAGGACGGTCCAGTGTTGGCGGCGGTTTTTCCCTCCCTGTCTTACATATATTCTTTTTTTTTTTATAGGAATGCATGGATTCCATCTCTTCCCTCCCACTCACTTTCATTCTCTGCTCTCCCTGAACATCATAAATATGTATGTCTGACAGGAACAGGAAGAGGACGGATCCAGACCGACGCGTTCTAATGAAACCTTAAGCCCGCCTGGACTAACGGATGAAACAAAGAGATGGAAAATCACCTGAGGGTGAGGGGAACAAGATGATCGACAAAGGAAAGAACATTTAGAGGAGGATGGAATGAAGGATAGAAAGAAAGAGATTCAGTGAGGTCGACGCCATGGAAACGGAGAGAAAACATTTTCCTATAGGGTCGCTAACATCGTCCTTATGTGGGGGAATTTAAATGTGGCTCCAGCCGGAGCTTTAACCACCCAGTAACGATCATCTTCTGCAGGTCTTCATCTTCTTCATCTCTATGCATTTACTGACATCTATGCTGTCATTGTAGGCCTGGAGGTCAGAGGTCACTAACCACGCTGAAGCATTCAGTCCCATAGAATCCAGTCCGACTCTTACCTCACAGCTGTTACACAACGATCCAAAGGTTATTCTTTACATAACGTCGAGACTTTACGGTAACGAGACTTTAACAGCGCCGTCAACGCCCGGCGCCATTGAACCCACTTTACGTCACAACGACATTTGATGGCATCAATTGTTGTTTACAGCAATTTCAACACTTTTCGACAGCAGCGGCACTTTACGGCAACAATACAACTTCAAGGGAACTACTCCGCTTTACGGGAGCGACAACAATTTGCTGCAATGACAACATTTGATGGCAACCACAGTCTTAAGGCAACGACAACAATTCACAGTAACAACGGTGAAACATTAACTTCTGTTAGGAACCGAAACAGCCCCGAGATAACGGTAAGACCCGACCTGGTCTGGCGTTCCTGATGACCAGCTATGATCTGTGAGGCGTGATAGAGGGGGGGGGGGTCGTCTTCTTTGAGATTCTGTATTGTACAGCGGTCTTGGTGCATCACTAATGGGACTGTTGAAGATCAGAGCGCTCAGTTTAAGACAATAAATGGAAAGGATAAATCACATCGAGTGTGTTGTCATAGTTGGTATCATATATCCCACAGATTTAAAAAAATAAAAATAAAATCCTTGCAGCAATCGCACAAATTTCCTTCCGTATCAAATAAAAAAAAAAAGGCTTTATGGGAACCAATTTCCCCGTAGACGTGGAATCGATCAATTTCGGAAATAATTCCTCCATCAGGAGTTGATCTCTTCCTCCTTCAGTTTCTTTTAGCTCTTATTCCGGTTGATTTTTATCCCTGAGCCGAAGAGCGGCAGGAGCCTTGGAGTGGATCATTGTCTGCACCTCGCGGCGAACTAGTTAGTCAAGCATTACGGCGACTGCAACGGCGCGGCCCTTACCGGAAAAAGACCTCGGCTGCAAATTGGCGATGTCAACAAAAAGTGAGGCGAGCCGTGTCTGAATCCTCTCCTGCCCACTCACACTATATGCTCTAAACTCTGCCCCTAATTGAAAGCAATCCTGGGCTCCTGGGCTCTAAAATGAATTTGTCTATGATTACTCATGCCCCGCCGCGTTGCGAGCATCGGATAATGTCTATTTCATCGAATTAGGCAGCATCCTGTTCTGCTTCCCCTGCCTCCCATGTCCGTCCTTGCCCAGGGGTGGCTATCGATTGAGGCTGTCTGGATTTCATATAGGGCTAGCGTTACCAATGGATGCAGACAGCCGCTGCCCGCCGGCAGCTGAGGGGAAAACGTGAGGCGATCAGTCACTGTCTTAATACGGCTAATTTGTGCTGAAAGCAGCAGGATGAGGAAGTGGGCAAAGGTAAGGGAGGGTAAGAATGCTAAGCTAAATCCTAAGCCTCGCTAATGGCTAAAACTCTGTTTGCTGAATAGGCAGAGTTAAAACCAGCGCTGAACCGGGACAAATCAATCCATGTTTAATATTCCTGGCTGTTAGCAGAGGTGGTGAAAGTAATCACATTTTAGCTCGTGTTGAAGGAGGATATTTGAGAGTAAAAAAAGTAAAAAGCCAAGTCAAACGGGGTTATTTTTAGGCAAATAAGAGTCTGAACCAACGCTGGACCCTACCGACTGACAAAAACACCAGTTTACTGCTACAACGACGGTAAAGACTTCCTTTCCTGTAATATACTGTAATTACACTACCGTCCTACCAACCATAACCTACCCACATCCCGCCTACCTGTCAATCAACTTCCCTTTCTACTGATCTACTTATGTCCTCCCTACTTACACCAACCTACCTCACATATCTGCAGACCGACTTACTTTCCAATGAACCTACCTGCCTCACCAGATCTTTGTCCGTGAGAGGCAAAGATCCGTTTACCAAATAAAGCTCTGAGCCAGCCGTCCAACTTTACGAGAAATCTGTTTGCCTGATCGACCAACAATCTACTAGTCTTACTTATATAACTTCATCGTTTGGCTGTGGAAGTGGAAAGAACCTGCTCCAAATTAGGTACCGAACCAGTCCTGGAGCTTACTGACCCACCTACCTACCTACTGACCAATCACCTACTGAACTATCAACTAACCACCTAACAACCCTACCTATTGTAAAAGCTCTTTGGCAAAACCCAAAGAACCGTTCCCATAGGAGGCTCTGAACCAGCCATGGAAGCTACTGACCAACCACCCTACATATATACCGACCCACTGACTGACTTATTGACCTACATACTGGCCCACCTAATGACCTACTGACCTACATTACCTACCTACCGGCCAACCTAGCCGCCTTTTTACGTACCTACCTACCTACCTATCTGCTGACTGACCTTCCCTCCTACCTACTTGACTTAAAGGGTCTTTGGTTGTGCTCACAACCAGTGCTGAAAGTGTCCAGGAGTGTACCGAAGACCCCTCAGAGTGTTGTACCCTGCAGATTCTTAACAATCGTTTTCAGACCAGAAGGTCCTTCGCTTCATTCTATCTGCACCACATCAACTAGAAACGGCTGCAGTTCTTAGAAAACTGGTTCAAAGAACTTATTAAGCTTCCGTTTCTGAGTTGCTGCTTTTCACAGCACAACAGGAAGTGTAGAATGAATGGTCGACCACAAAAGCCAGTGCAGCTCCATTTTTTAAAAACCTGTGTGAGACATTAGCGTGGAGAAACGGACCAGACTAATAGCTGCTGCTGTTTTTGCTGTAGGACTGACGCCGCTATTCCAATCAGCAGGAAAAAAGGCGGTTGAAGGTACTGAGTTCTAATCCCCAGTGGACGGTTCCTCTCAGAACTGTTTGTTGCGCCTACTGATCAACAAGCCTTGCTAGCACTCAGACCTCCTGGGTATTAATTTCTCTCTGCAGCATGGAGTTGGTCCTGTCAAGTCCTAGAGAATAAAATTATTGCATCTTTGTTGGTCCAGTCCAGAAAAAAAGTCTCAACTTAGAAAAACAAACTATGAAAATGTCTTAATTATATCTTTGAAGGTAGGAAACCGTTCCGAGAGGATCCTCAGGGGGTCCACTACAGTGTACCAACACCTCAAAGGGTCAATTATGAGTTTTTGACATCACAATATAGTAACTTATAGTGACTGGACACGACTGGACCGGACCCCAGAGGACACTGACCTGTCCAAGAATCCACTCAGAACTTTTCTCTTATTGATCAAGTTAGCAACATGCTATGTACGCTACAAGCGAGCCTAGCTTGCGAAAATCCGATTCAGTAGTGTCATAGTGAGTCAAGGTGTAGTTCTGGTCATCAGTCAGCAGCGAGACAATGACCCAGGAAGAAGAGTGAGTCCACCTCGGCGAAGATGAGAGGAATAGAAGGAGGAAGGAAAAAGAAAGAGGGAAAGAAAGGAGGCGGGACTGAAAGAAGGAAAGGAGAAAAAGGAGGGAGGAAAAAGGATGATGGAGAATGTCAGGTCATCAGTCATCAGCCAGACGATGATTTAATTCTACTTTTACACATTTAGGAATCAGAATGTTTTTCCCGTATTTATATTAAAAATGATAATAATAATAATAATTTAGTCTTGAGTGGTTAAATGGTGAAACTAAGTCCTCCGTGTAACCTTGACCACTCTACTTCACCAGGAGGAGAGGATCTGGAGGCAGAGGAGAAGCAGATTAGGTCTGGAGTACAGTAGACGCCTCCTCGCCGACTGCGGGCGTCTTCCTCACTCGGACCGACTCATTTTGATTTGAGTATTGATTTCTGCCACTTCCACACTAATCCTGATGGAATCGGTGCAGGGAGAGAGGAAGTTTCTGCCAAACGGAGAGGAGAAAGAGTCCACGCCGCGCTCCATCGCTCCTTCCCGCCCTCATTATTTCCACGCTTGAGGAGACCTTTTCTGAAATCAGCAGCTAATTGCAGAAAATGGACAAATGGCGAGAGCTGGAATAACCAGGAGGAAGATAATTTATTCTGATGGCGACTTCTTCGGGGGCTTACAAACCATGATTGAGATCTTTAGGTAACTTTATCTGAATGTGTGTGTGTGTGTGTGTGTGTGTGTGTGGGGGGGAGGGGTTGTTTATGCCACGAATTGGGATCTCGCCAGCCTACTCGGCGAGGAGGAAGCGAGGTCGCCGGTTCAGTATCTGCTTCACAAACGGTTCCTAATTGAGCGAAGAGCCTGAAACTCACTCGAAAGTCTCTCACGGCATCCAGGTGCAATTACAGCGTAAATAATTGACGGCCATGACGCGTGGGCGCTCTTCCTCCGTGGAGGAACTTACGATCTGATGGAATTTTGAAAGGATGGTGGATGACAGGACAGCGCTTCCCACTTCTCTCCATCTGTTTACCTGTGCATCTGTAATGTTAGCTCATTAAGCTAACGCAGCGGCTGCCATCTCTCCGTGTGGAATGGCCGGCGGCAGAAAGAGTTGTGAATACATTCACGCCAGGATTTCAAAGGTAGACAAAAACAGGAGGCGGAGCCTAAAAGCTGCAAAAACATTTCCTGTTAAAACATCAGGTGGTAATAGACTAAGACCCTAACAAAAAAAAAAGTCCTACATAGGGCGCCGTGTGCAGCGGGAGAGACGTGGACCCCATCCCGATGTATTTGCACCGCCAGAGATCGGAAACAAAATGAGTGACACACGACTAAAGGAGGCGGTTCCCTCAACACAGCTCAGCGTGTATCATGGCTAAAGTTCGATTCAGCTATCACAGCAAATATTAGCTGAGATTAGCTATGATAGATGAGTTCGGCTACCAAAGCAAAGTAGCGCCGCCACAGCGAGCTTGAGAGCTATCACAGCTAAAGTTAGCGCATTTCAGTAACTATGAATGAGGTTTTTGTTGCTAATTTCAGCCGTCATAGCTAATGTTTGGGGACGTCAGCTCACATAGTAAAGAATGCAAATATTGCGTGTTCATGGCTAACATTAGCTGATTTCTGGTTTTATAGCTATAGATAGCTTATTTCAACGATCATAATTAAAGTCGGCTTAGTTCAGCTATTGTAGTTAATGGTAGCTTGTTTCTGTAATCATAGCTATAGTCGGGTAAGTTTATCTTATCATAGGTAATTGTAGCTTATTTCAACTATCAAAGCTAAAAGGTAACTTTTTTCAGCTATTATAGCTAATGATAGCTAATTTCTACTATTATACTTAAATATTAGCTCATTTTAACCATCCTATCTAAAGTTGGGTAATTTAATTATCATAACTAACGTCACAAATTTCAGCTCTCATCGTTGAAGCCAGTAAATATTAGCTCTCGTCGCTAACATTAGTTCATTTCCGCTTTCAAAATTAACTTTAGCTACCTTTTTGTTATCACGGCTAAATAGCAGCTTATTTCTACTGTCATAGCTTAAGTGTGCTATTATCAGATATATCGTAGCTAAAGTACGCTAATTTCCCTATCATAGCTAGAACGAGCTAATATTTGTTAATATTGCAAATACTGGCTACAAATTTTTCGCTCTCAACTGGGGGGTCGGTTAATGTCAGGGGTCCTGATGGTCTAACCGGGGGATCTGGCTGGATCCAGATTGGCGAAGCCGTCTAGTAGCTGGCTGAATTTCCGCCATTCTAGATTTACGTTCTCTAAAGAGTTGAGATCAAACACCAGAACCAGCAGCGATTGATCGTCAGCGGAATAAGGCGACTGTTTTGGTAGCTGCTGTCGCAATGGGATCCGAAAATAAACAGCACTAATGAACTGGAATCAAATCAAATGACCGTGGCGGCTCCTCCGGCTCCACAGAGGATTGATTTAGGAGGCATCACAGAAGAGGAAGAAGGAGCCGCCGTGTCACAATCTGACAAACGCTCAAACCTCATCATCTCTCCGAAAGCTGAACGGCGTCTGAAAACGCCGCTGGAAGACATGTGAGCATTCAGTCGGCCCTCTCGCCTAATTATCAATCAGTAATCAGCCAGCTCGTTAATATTCATGAGCGTGTAATCTGGAATCAGTCTCTTAATAAATTTACCCACTGATCGGCGTCGTGTAGCAATTAATTGTATCAACTGTCAGCGTTTTTCTTAAAATGGCGGCCTCATTATCTCCACCGAGACGTCGCTTGTCACTCAGCTCCACCAATTACCTGCCGCCGTCATCAGCACATGAGAGCGGCTTCCTGTCGGCGGCCCGTAATAAGGCATGATCAGCGGCACACGCGTGTCGGAAAATAACAACCAGCCCTCCTGCAATGCGCCGAAATCACGCCAACATGTGATCGGGAATTATTCTTTTGTCAACAACCCGCCGACGGGAATGTGTAATTACTCTGCGCCACAAGGATTTGTTTTTTTATCCTTCATTGTGGAAACAGCAGAATGAAAATGTGTGTGAAAGTTTCCATATTTATAAAATGATTCTAATAAATATTTAACTACTTCAACTTTACTTTTCTTGATTTAAACTTTAAAGGAAAAACGACGCCCTGCTTCAGGAATGTGGTGAAAAAAGTCTGATGACTGGGAAAAGATGGAGAGGTAGTCTCCTCCGGCGTTAGCCTCAGGATAGTCCATCGTAAGGCTTTTTCAGTAAAGTTAGCTAAAATCAGTTAGCATAGCGAGGTATCATATCTAATCAGATTTATTTTACTGACAAATAATAATAAGAATATCAGTTAAAGTCAACTCTGTGACCCTGAACCAAAAAAGGGGTTACTGGTATATAATATATGGATGAGTGGATGTTCACCATTTACTGTTATAGCTAATGTTAGCTAATATCAGCTATCACAGCTAAAATTACCTTATATCAGCTACTGTAGCAAACGTTAGCTCATTTCAATCATTATAGTTAAAGTTGGCTTATTTCAGCTAGCCTTAATGAAGTTTATGATGTTCATCTATCATAGCAAATGTTAGCTAATATCAGCTATCATCATTGAAGCGCGTTCATTTCAGCTATATGCTGGCTTGTATAAACTATAGTTACAAACATTGACTAATTTCACTTCTCAGAAATAGCTTTGGCTAGTTTCAGCTAGCATTGTTAATGTTAGCTCATATCATATCATAGCTAAAATTGGCAAATGTCAGCTATCTAACCTAAAGAATGCAAATGTCCAATAGCAGATACAGAATTAGCATCGCTAGAACCCGGAGAGAAACTTGTCCTGGTTAGAAACCCACGTTTCTAAGATAGAAACTCACGTTTCTAAGATAGAAACTCACGTTTCTATCTTAACGCATTTCTATGATTTGATCGTCAGAGAAACAATAATGGAGGCAGGCCCCGCAGGATCACTGGAGCTTAAGGTCTATCACAGCTAATTTGAGCAACAAGGTCAAGTTGGCTAATTTAAGCCAACATAGCATAAACTAGCTAATTTAAGCTATTATAGCTAATGTTGGATAATTCAAGACATCATAGCTAATGTTAGCGAAATTCAGCTTTCACAGCTAGTTGCGTATTCATTTCAGCCAATACCAGTTAACACCATGCAGGTATGCTAATCATAGCAGGTGTTAGCTGAGTTCAGCTCTCACAATGTAAGCTAGCTTACCAGTTGGTTTAGCTTAAATCAAGCTTATCAATTTAGCATTTCCTCTGATGGGACACTTTCTCACATTTTTATTTAAACTTTGGTTTCGATGATGATGATGATGATGTTTTTGGTGATTGCTCCCAAGATGCAAGAGTTTGATCTCTTCGTAACGACGCGTGCGCCGACAGAGAGAGACAACATGGCAGAGACGGACCGCCAGGAAGAGCGTGCGTGTTGACAGGAAGTCACCGAGGCGGAGCGCTCGCCACGGGCAGCCTTTAAGTCTGGTTGAAGCCGCCGTCACAGTCCATTTCACAGCTGTCCCACGTCCCGCCATCTCTCTTCTACACGCCGCCGCGAACACGTGACTTTATCTCACGCATGTCGAAACACGCTAAGACCCCAGAAAGGAGGCGGGTCTGATGTTTAGAAGTGCGTCTGATGCTCAGGCGGGATAAAAAGAAGACTACAAAATATTAATACATTTACACTTCCATCATAACGATGTGTACAAAATGTTTTATTAACGCTATATTCTCGATTCAACCGTTTTCATAGAGTTTAACAGACATTTTCACAAAAGCCCTCTTCCTTAAACGGACATAAAAACAATAAATACTACAAACGTTTCTACTCTTCTTTGCAAACTTTTACTGTTTTGCTAGATGTGGAATTTAATCCACATGTTTATAATTGAATCATTTGTAGTTTTTACTTTCCAGAGGGAGAATCAACGCTGAACTTTTGTAATTTCCCATGAAGCCGGTCGTATGAAAAGTTCTCGTTTGGATAAAACGGAGCCGCAATCAGAAGTTAATTTAAAAAAATAAAGCAAAGTTGATCTACTTCCTGTCGGCGGTGAGCAGCAGCGGCGGCGGCTTCCAGCTCTCTCGGCTCTGTGTCGCTGGTTCACAGAGGATTAATTTCACACCTCGTCCCGTGTCCCACTGACCCCATCACCGCACGCCGCCAACCATTAATCCCATCTGACTGTCCGCCTGAGCGTGAAGAGTCTCACAACAAACCACTTCCACCGCCATCACACACAGAACACAGGAGAGCGAATAAACTCAGCCTTCCACCTTCATCACGTCGTTTTCCTGCATCACCACCTCCTCCTCGCCGCACCCCCCCACCCTCCATCATCATCTCGCCGCATGTCGCGTCATGGAGGACGAAGAGGACGAACATGAATCACAGCCACTTTTTACTCCTCTTAACTTTTATCTTCTCCGCCAAATCAAAGCCAGAGCGCTGTAAAAAAAAAAAAATCTATTTCCTGTTAAATCACATCATTCATACAAACAGGAAGTTAGTAGGTCTCATTAGACGCACACTCCGCCAAAATCAACAGAAATTCAACTGCTATTGTGGTACAATTTTCTCACAATGGTTTGGGATGATTTCTTGCACTTTTTTTTGGTCACTCTTGGACCAAGTTTGCAAAACTTTAGCGATAGTTGTGCACAAAACAAGCACTATGTCTGCACCTATATCATGTCATGTCATGTCTGCCCCTATATCATGTCATGTCTGCACCTATATCATGTCATGTCTGCCCCTATATCATGTCATGTCTGCCCCTATATCATGTCATGTCTGTCACTTCTATCATGTCATGTCTGCCCCTATATCATGTCATGTCTGCACCTATATCATGTCATGTCTGCACCTATATCATGTCATGTCATGTCTGCACCTATATCATGTCATGTCATGTCTGCCCCTATATCATGTCATGTCTGCACCTATATCATGTCATGTCATGTCTGCCCCTATATCATGTCATGTCATGTCTGCCCCTATATCATGTCATGTCTGCACCTATATCATGTCATGTCTGTCACTTCTATCATGTCATGTCTGCACCTATATCATGTCATGTCTGTCACTTCTATCATGTCATGTCTGCACCTATATCATGTCATGTCATGTCTGCACCTATATCATGTCATGTCTGCACTATTTTTGAAATAATTTTGCACTAATGCTTCTCCAGCATCAAACGGGTCTGTGTGAAAGAGGCTCCGCCCCTTTAGAGACTAAATCCCAAAGCTGGGTGAGTCCAGTCCAGAACTGGTTCCAGCTGGACTGGACTCACCCAGACCTGATCACTACCAGCCCAGTTCAACCTCGTCATCACTTCAAGAGACCATCTTCAGAAGCAGGAAGTAGAATCCTAGGGCTAACCAGTAGCACACTATGCCAAAATCAACAGAAATTCCCGAAGTTGATTCCAAAGTTGTTTCTAAGGTTCTGGACTCCACAGGTCCACAGTGAGAAACATGATCCTCGCATGGAGAAGACCTGGAACAATAGTGAACCTTCGCAGAAGTGGACCACCTTCCAGAAATTTTCAGAAGGTTCATTTAGGAAGTCAGAGAAGATCAGAGAAAACATCCAAGGAGGTTCAGACTTCTCTCACCTCAGTAAAGGTCAGAGGTCGTAACCCCACTATTCCAGAGACAGATTCCTGTTGCTGGATCAGCGGCTGGTCCTGAAGCTCGCTCACGCGCCGAGCTGCTGAAACCCTTCATCGCGTCACTCATCGTTAGCGGTCGGTCTAAACGCTGAAGAACATCCAGCCGTTTTGAGGAGATTCTGGGAGAATTTTTCTTTGCCTCCATAATCATTTCAGTCCTGCTTGAATGGATCCTGAACATCTGGAGAAAAGAGGCTGAAGGTACTCTGAAGGATGTGGTCTGAATCTCAAACATCTGAAAACCCACTTTATCACCAGAACATCTTAATCGTATTATGCGGGGGAGCGAAAAACTGGCTTTATCATTTATATTGATTCATTTCACTCAGAAAGTAATAAAACTAGATTCGGGGAAAATGCTGCTCTGGTTACCCATGATGCCCCTGCACCCTTAAAGTACGAGATAGTTAGACCTTCTTCGTTTGACTTCTGGACCAGGAATCTAGACCTCCATCTAGAATTCCGTTGTGATCGCTACTAGTGTGGGAGGGTTAAAATCTAGCAGCTGTGGCGGAGGTCCACAGAGGTTCTGATGGTCCCTGAAGTCCCCCTCAGGATAGCTGGAGCTCAGAATCTTAAAGTTTTATCTGATGAAGACGATGATAGGGGGGTTAGAACCCTGGTCAACATGTGGACCAACCAGAGTGAGATCTGGTGAAAGATCAGGTTGGGATTGGAACCGAGAACCTTCGGTCCGTGAGGAGACAGCGTAACTATCCACCCCTCCATCATGCTGAGGAATGAACTTTTAAGTAAAGGCAGAATCTTTTAAAATGTATTTTAAAATAAACCGTATTAAAAACCGTATAAAAATCAGCCGGTTTTGTTCCGGCTTGTTCCAACACCTCAGTCCGCTTCTGTAATGTGAAAACAAACAGAACCGATGGGCAGAAAGGCGATCTCCTCGCTCGCTTCCTGCCCCCACACTGGAGCGCCATCCTCTCACCTTCGCTCGCCACGCTGCACATGAGTGAGGGATGACTTTTGTTGGGAAAGTTTGGAGATAAACGGCTGCGTGGGAGGAGTCGGAGGCGCCGTCGGTTGAAGGAGCGCCCTGGGAGAACATGTGCTGCTCAGTGTGACTGACGGACGCCGGCCCGTTTCTGGCTTAAAGCCCCTCTGAAGGTCGTTCCACGACTCGTCTTCAAGAGGAAGACTTTCTACATACAAGCGGATTATGTTTTGTAATTGTGGGAGGAGTCAATTATCAAAAAGACTGATTTGAATATATTTCTACATTTCGTTCAGTATAAGATTAGAAATAAATGTCCTTATCCTAAAAATTCCACTTAGTACGATATATTATCATTTATTTTACCGATCTGTTTCCAGACTTCATCCAAGGAGGAAAAAATACGTCGACATCAGATCCGAAGTAAATGACTTCCTGACTTCTGTACGTTACTTTAGATGTTGTTTAGATAATTGTTAATTGGTCGACGACTCATAAAGACGTCCAGCATCGATACACGTCCAGAGGTCCGACGGGTCTTTCCAGTGTGATTCTGGTCGGAGAAGGACGTACAGATTACGGCTGGACCCAAATCGTAATCTTAATTTTTAACAGTAATCCGGGCCTTCAAACTCTGAGTGTTGGATCTGCTCGAGGTTCTTGCCTGTTAAAGGCAGTTTTTCTCGCCACTGTCTCCATGGGAACGCTTTTGGAGGGAATTTGTTGTGTCTCTGTAGGAGAATGAATAAATAGTTCCGTCTGGACCTCTTCTTTTGGGAAAACACCTAGAGACAACATTTGTTGTGAATTGGCGCCGTATAAATACATTTTGATTTAACTATAAAGGTTCTGGTTTTACTCTGATACCTGTTCCCCTGCTGGGGGTCTGATCTTAGGGAAACCTTCCAAACTAGGTTCTGTACCGGCTCTGGAGCCAACGATGTTGGAAAATGGGTCCTAGTGTCCTTAAACGCTCCTCCTGTGTCCTTCCTCTCATTGGAAAATCAATAAAATCCAGAGCTGTATTTTCTCCAGGAGTCAAAGCAGACATTTTTATGAGTGCATGTGTCTCATCCCTGATTAGAACTAATCAGCAGCGTCCACATCCGACACGTTTGAAGGATTCTGGAGGCCATTAAGCAGATTTAGACGACTGGGGGTAATCCGACTTAATTACTGGACGGCCGGCTTTCATTTTACTGGTTTGGATTCATGATGGTGGACGTTTCCTGGAAGCAGCCGTTAATTCAACACCACGAGGGAAAATATCTTAATTTTTATCACTGTTGCACCGGGGCGCTCTACCATTTCACTATTTATGTTTTACTCTCGAACTTATTTTGAGCTTTTTTGGTATTTATGCATTAATTTTATTGACCGCTTTTACTTTTGGACCTGGTCAGATTGGTTTCGGGGGTGGAGGCATGTTGACCCGAGCTGAGATGTGCAGGTTGGTGGAGCTTAGAGAAGCAGGCGAGACGTATATTTAAACATTATTCCATGTGGTGTAAAGTCTTGAAAGAAGGTTGGGGTCATGGCGTTGAGTTCTGATGGTTATATTTCCTGTTTTATTTGGATGGTTTATTAACCATGTCACACCATTTTTTCCACTTCCTGTCCCTGTTCAATCTTTAGTATTTTCACTTGAAGGAGTTTTCTCCTCCCTTGTCTCGTCGCTCTGCCTGAGCAGAACTTTCCTCTGGCTACATTTTTATGCCAATCCTTACTTTGATTTATCAGTTATTGCCAAAAAACTCCACAAGTGTCATTTCTCGTAATGGTTGAGTCAAAAAGAAGGATTCCGTCATGTCATGAGGTAACGTCACCAGAATGTCATCCTCTGGAGGTTAGATCAGAATCTGACTTGTGATGACATTTCATGCTAATCTGCCCGTTTTGATGATGATGATGATGATGGAGAAACGATTGGAATTATGATTGCGGATAAACCCGGAGCGTCTGAAAACCTCCTCCTCGTCTATCACAGCGGGTCCCGATCATCTCAGTGTGACTTCAGCTCTACAAGAACAATACGGTCTCATAATTGATTTTCATTTTGTTTATGGGCCGTTCATTATGTCCCCGTTTTTGCCATCGCTCGTCCATCCCTTCCTCCCTCTGTCCCTCTCTCTCCCCCTCTCTGTGACACACACAAATAAATCACAGTTAAATCTCTGTTAGTATTAAACGCTACCCTCCTCCTCCTCCTCCTCCTCCGCTCAGGGGACTTTCATTATCTTTTATTTATAAGCAGCAGAAGAAAAGGACAGCCGCCATAATAACAACAGAATCCAGGAGCGGCGGCGGCCGAGGAGGATTTGAGCGGAGCAAGGTCAAAAGGATTTACGGCCATGAAAATGAAATGTTTTTATTCCCCCAATCCGGATCAGTGCTGTTTGTCTCGGCTTGTAAAAAGCCCATCAAACTGCCACAACATGCATATATTCACCATCAGGCTCGCTCAATCATTCAAGCACACAGCAGTGAAGCATGGACGGAATACAGATTGGGCCTGTGTGACGGACAGCAGCCATCTTCCTGCAGCGCATTTAAAAAAAAAAGAAAACACGGCGCTCTAAAGATGAGAAATCCACTCGAAGGTTCATTTCCTGCCTCCAAATCAAACCACATGGTCACGTGACCCACTCCTCCACCCAGTTTAATGAAAAACCCATCGAGTGGTTCATGCATAAAAGTTCTCTAACGTAGACTAGGTCCGCGTGAAAGAGGCTCCGCCCCCTTTGGAGTAGCGGTTAACAGCTAGTAGAAGCTAGCAGCTGGAGCCGTTAACGACGTTAAATTGTTGGCAGTTAAATCGTTGTTGCAGTGCTTTACAAGAACATCTGTATAAAAGGGCTGGTGAAAAAGTTAGCAAGTAGCTTCAACTCCTGAAAGAGTTGAAGCTGAAGCAGCAATGCATTGTGGGTAGCAATGTTAGAGAGAACTTTCCCACAATGAGGCCATCTCTCAACTCTCTCATATTCTTGCAAATAGATGAAGACTCTTCCAGAACATCTATTCAAGGTCATCGAGACGTCAGATAAGACCGTCTGACAAAAGGCGAGGAGCTAGTGACGCTATTAGCTAGTAAAAGTTAGCAGCTAGTGGCGCTTAAGTCTGTTGGCTGTGAGCGACACACTTACTATGTCGCCTTATTCTCATCCCCCCTTCCACTCTAGTCTACATAGATGCCGCTTTACTATTATTGGATGTGTGATGGAGGAATCAGCCTTCATACATACTGGAGGGGTGGGAAAGAGGAGAACCGGCACCACCTTGAAAAGACTGAATGGGGTCGGAGTTGAACAGCACATCGATCAGGAACCAGCATTTAGACAGATCCTTTATTGTGAATTTTACAGGCGGAGCAAAAACAAGGACAAGCGAGACCAGACAAAGGAGTTAACCGGTTCTGACCGTTGTAGTGGACTCAGAACCTGTAGCACCTCCTCATCCTCACAATTCTGAGCTCTGCAAGCAAAATCATGTAAGCACACATGGACCATAACATCCTCTACGCAGTCAGATGCATAATTAATAAAAGCTGCATTGAACTGTAATTATTATCGCACCCACGCAGAAAAAACATCCTCAACAACAGAACCGGGCAGCACAAACATCACCGCCGCTCCTTTCCTGCATCCTGTGGCGAGATCCAGCCAGTAGCTGTCAGTCAGACGCGGCGCATCGACGTTAGAAAAAGCTGTAAGACGTCGTTGCACCTTCATCATCGGCATCAGAATCCTCAGAGTCTCTGACAGGAAACGGCTTTGGCGGCATTTTCCCCCAAAAACCCTAAATCCTCCGCTCACAGGGTCGACGGCGGCCCGACGCCGCTGCAACACGGCGAAAGAACAATGTTTGTCTACATCTAAAGAACCGACTTCATTTGAAGTCAGAGCGACCTCCGATCAATAACGCCGTCTGTCAGTCAGACGAGGACACAGCTGGAAATAATGGGCTTAAAATCTGTGAGAAAATGATTGTCCAGGAACTCAGACGCCCCCGCTTCTAGAAAAGCTCCGTGCTGATGAGGACAGACCATAATAACCTCTGGCAGAGACGACTCTGGGCGAAATCGCTGGACTTGTGAAATGTGATGAAAAATGTTTAAAATAATTAAGAAAGAAATAATTACGACATGCCGATTATTAAGACGCAGATGAAGATTGTGGGTGGAGTTAAATAGAACAATCTTAAAGGTTAAACTTCGGAGGCCCCGCCTTTTTGGAAAAAAAGCGAGATTTGAATAAAACCCTCGGTTTTTGATGATTTGAACCATTTCTATGATCATTATTCATCTTTTTATTCCTCAGACGATGCAGTAATAATTGTAGTAAAGAGGAAAAACTGGAATAACTTCTGTCTCGCATCAGGGGGAATGTAGAGATGACGAAGGAACCCGAGAGTGTCACCCTTGTGGAATGTGTCAGACAATCATTTCACCATTTCCTGCTTTTTTTTAGCACCTTCACAATAAAAGACGATTTTATTATTAGGAAGTATTTAATAACTATAATTATACTCATGAGGGAAAAGGTATTCTGAGGATTTCACACTTAAGTGCAAATATGAGTCAAATACTTTAAGTCATTCGTTTCCTGCGTGTTTCAGCACCTTCACAATAAAAGATGATGACCTTTTCATTTAAGTGAATAAACGCGCGGCGTTAAATTTATATTTAACGGCTGTTAAAGCGACGTTTTATGCAGTACGGTCCGTTTAATGAGGTCACACACACAAAACATGAGCAGCAACACCAGAATATCTGTCATAATCAGAAATATGCAGCAAGACTTTCAAAATAACGGTAGCTGAGAAAACTTTTGACGGGTTCTGCCGCGTCGGTGACAGGAAACACATCACTGACTGTTGGTTCGGCGCCAACCGGGTGGGAAGCACCCCGACCACGTCCGACTCCCACTTCCTCATCCCTCCTGAGAGCGTCTTAGGATCCACCAGGAACATCTGGAATACCCCGCTGAGCCCGGACAGGAGGGAGCGGTTGAATGCTAATCTCCTCCGTGAAGCGATGGACGTCTCTTTTGTTTATTACAAAATGGCTACTGTGGGCGTCCGCTTGGAAGCAGCCATGTTTATTGTTCTCTGTTCGTGTGCAGGACTGCGTGGGTCGGTATTACCATTTTATTTCCCTCAAGCCACAACAGGTGTGGGCATCAGCGCAGACGTCATAATGACAAAGCTCTCGGAGAGCGCCAAACCGAGCCAAGAAAACCCGCGGCGAGGTCCGAGGTGAGGAGAGGAGGCGTGTTTGACGCCGTTAAGGAACATTTCATACGGAGCGTGAAATACGGACGGTGCTCTCAAAGTTCATTTCCAACCCATAAGTGCACATTCTTGGAGAGGTTATGGATTCATGGATTTGGAGGATGGATTAAGTCGGAACAACAATGTTGACTTTAAGACATTGAAGACTTTTGTAAATTAAATTTGGGGCCTGATTTAGGCTTTAGGGTATTAAAGCTAAGCTGGATTTTAAGAATATTAAAGTCCCAGGCACTCTAAAAAATAATTAATTTATGTAAAGAAGAACTGTTTAGAAGCAGAACCGATTATAGATCTGGTCCCTGACTTTTATTTTGAAGGTTTATTATCATGTATCACAGTGGAGGATAAAAAAAAACATCACGTCTCCGGCTCAAACCATCCTGGAGTATCGACACTTTAAACCAAGGTGATACCTGGGGGGCGTTTTGGACCCCGGGGGCTTCAGAGGGTTGAGATGAATCTGAAGGCCAATCACCTTCTCCATAGTAGACTTACAGACTAATATCTACTACAGTCTAGTCAGGTAAGTTTTAAAAACTGTGTCTGTGCTGACTCAGCGTATTCTCTCCACTGATGATGTCGTCACTTTATAAGTCTCTCACAGAGGACGGCGGGTTGGAGGACGGCGTCTGGGGAGGAAGTGTGGAGATGACAGACAGGAAGGATTAAGGATCTCATCCCTGGGCGTCAGCAGTCACACAGAGAACAACGGGGGTGAATGGATCCACTTCAGCTGCTGGGCTACCGCTGAGATCCAGATCCAGTGTGACGGCATCCAGAAGGAGCAGATCCTCCTCATCACATTATCAGGAGATTGTTCGAATCCCGATACTTTCTGGGAAGTTTTTGAAAACAGAAAAACTTCTCTCTAGGGAAAATCTCTATTGGGGTAAAGAACCTTTCAGAAGTTAGGGCGGGGACTGAACTGAAAGGAGCGACAGAGAGGAGAGAGAAGTGTTTCATAACACCAGAGTGGTGAGATGATGACATCACACGCACTGGACGCCATGTCTGCAGCGAGAGCTCGCTGTGAGGTTCTGGGTGGGAGGAGCGGGGGAGGCAGGACCTTCTGATGGCTCTTAAGCCGCCGCCATTGATTTTTTTGGTTCCTGGTGAACGACGGCCTCCAGGGGAATAACAGAAACCCCCCCCACCTGCGGCGCAGTTGAATACCCTCAAGAATACCCTCACCTCCCGCTCAGAGAGGAGCCCCCGGTGTGAGAAGCTGAAAACACTTCAGAGCCACAGGTTAGAGTGGAGAGACTGCTGCAAAGAACTCTGGGAAAAAAAATACAGTCCGATATCGGACTGTGATGGAGGAGAAGAAAATAGACCCTGACCCTATCCTTCTAAATATCTATTATATACCATCTCTAATATGTTTCTATATTTCATCACCAGAGTTCACACATGAACGGATGTCGAGCTTTGATGTCAAGCAATGAAATAAAAGTCCTCTGGATCCGCCCTTCTATCCGTATCATAAAATTACCAATCTGTTATGACAAAGGCATCCATGTCCTGAACTACAATACTTCTGATCAACTTACACTGAAAGTTTTACCAAAATACATACAACCAACCAACCACCAACTCACCAACCAACCAACCAACCAAACACCAACCAACCAAACAACCAACCAAACACCAACTCACCAAACAATCAACCAACAAAACTCACCAACCAACCAACCAACCAATCAAACACCTACTCACCAACCAATCAACCAACCAAACACCAACCAACCAACCAACCAACCAAACACCAACTCACCACCAACTCACCAACCAACCAACCAATCAAACACCTACTCACCAACCAACCAATGAGAAAACAAATCGCTCAGTCGGAACCAAAAAGAAACAACCACATACCCTACTTACAAACCAAACCAACCAACCAACCACCAACCCACCAAACAATCGACTAACAAACCAACTACTCGACCAATCAACCAACCGACCAAATCAACCGTGCAAACAACCAATCAGTCAGACCCAAACAACCAACTACACAACCTACCGCCTACAAACCATGCAAACACCGATCAGCCAACCAATCAATCAAAGAACCATCCAACCGACCATGAAATAACCAACCAACAGGGGTTAAAACATCCCAATGGGCAAACTACAACATAATAAAGAATAATAAATAAATAAACAAATGGCCTGGAGGTCAGGGGTTGATTTTGTGACGAGGTAAACAAGAGAGGAGAATTGAACCAAAAGGACGTAGGATGATGTGTGAAACACAGACAGTGAAACTAGTAAATAACCTCGGCCCAGCCCGACCATGAAGGACCGCGACATCAGGACTGCTGCTAAAAAAAGAGCTAGAGACTATAAAGATAATAAAACAAAGGAATAAACAGGAGCATAAAACCTGTTGTGGTTTTTTTTCAGGAGAGATTTAAAGATGGTGGTGAAGAACAGCTTCAGGTCCTCAGGCGGAGGACTCTGGTTCTGGCTCCGTCACCAGAACATAAATAAGATAAAGCTGCAGCCGCCGTGCCTCGGAGGATCCAGTGCTTTATCGCCAGCAGATGGCGTCTCCCGGGACAGGAAATGAGTCACGAGACGGCTAAACCGAGCCGGGTTAAGATCCAGGGACCACAGGACCCAGCAGCTGCTTAAACCCGCTAGAGACCCGTCTAACAAAGTTTGAGTGCCGACACCGAGCTCTAATTGATTTGTTTTTCTGCCGCCGCACCAGCTGCTGATGTCAGATTAGCTAAACTGAGAATCAGCCTCAGTCTGAGGGGCGAGACAAGTTTTTGGTCATTTTAAACTTTAAAAGTTTGACGCTTAAATTTAGTTCAAATGAACTTTGATAGCTGAAGTTAGCTAACTTCAGCACTGATAGCTGAAGTTAGCTAACTTCAGCACTGATAGCTGATAGCTGATATTAGTTTGCAACTAATAACTGACCAAACCTGACTTTAGCAACGATAGCTAAAATTAGCCTGTTTAAGCTAAAAGTGACGACATTTGCTATAATGAGCGTTGATAACTGAAGTTAGCCAACTATGGCAATGAAAGCTAAAATTAGCCAACATTAGCTATGCTAGCTCAAATTAGACAACTTTAAGTAGGAGAACCAAAAATCACTAGAATGAACATTGATAGCTGAAGTTAGCCAACTTTGGAAATGACACCCTAACTCAGCCGATGTTAGCTATAATAGCTGAAACTAGTCAACATTAGCTATAACAGGTGAAATGAGTTGATTTAAGCTATAGCAGCAGAAATAAGACAACTTTAGCTATGATAGCTGAAATCAGCCGAAATGAGTATTGAGATGTAAAGACAGCTAACTTTTGCTTTTGCACCTGGAATTAAATAAAGTTTGCTATGATCGTTGAAGTTAGCCAACATTAGCTATGATATCTGAAATTAGCCTAGTTTCACAATGACAGCTGAAATAAGCTATAATGAGCTTTGATAGGTGTGGTCAACTAACTCTGGCTAAACCTGAAAATAGCCAACGCTGGCTTGCTGAAATTAGCTATAAGAGCTCAAGTTAGCACATTTTAGCAATGATAGATAAAGATTAGCCAGTCTTAGCAAAGATTTTTAAAAATTGTTTTTATCTATGACCGATGATAATGTCCAACTTTAGCTATGTAACTACTATTAGCTAACTTCATAAATGAATGAATGAATAATGTGAACTGACATTACTTAACCTTAGCTATGGCAGCTGAAATTAGCTAAATTTATGGCAGTTGAAAGGAGTTCACTTCAGCTATGGGAGTTGAAATTAGCTAATTTTAGCAATACTAGCTCGTAACGTCTAATATTCAATCTATACGTTCTGAAATCAGCGAAAATGATCGGATATAGTTTAAACTACCTTAAGTTTTCTATAACAACTGAAATTATTAACTTTTTCTATATAGTTTAAAGAAGCTATTGTTAGCATACTTAATCTCTTATAGCTTACTTCATCAATGATAGCTAACACTAGCTAACTGTATAAATGATGGCTAAATCTAGCCGTAAAAGTGGCCCACCTCTGTCACCAACAATTTATAATGACTTGAGAGCAGTGGGGGGGGGAGACGCCCATTTAAACACCTCTAGGAGGCGGAGCCAGACGAGCTCAGGATGACATCACGGTTGGTCCCTCTACTCTAGCTGCATGTGACTCTTCTTACAGCTCCTTTCAGACGCAGGTAAATAAAGAGCTAATCTGTTCTTAACTTCCTGCCGTCTCTCCTGTGAGCCGTAGTTAAAACCCCATCAACACGCCGCTCGGCTTCTTCCCCCAACGTTCCCCACCTTTAGCCCGCCGCTCCACGCCGCACGTACCATAAATCAACACTGGCAACAAATAACATTACAATCATTCGGTAATGGATTGCACCTTTCACTGGGGGTACGCGCTATCCATTAAAATTCAATTTAGGCCCCCCACACTTATTTCTCCAAACAAGTAAAAGTGCCAGTCATCATTCTGTGATGCAGGCGGAGACTCGGGCGCTCCCGGGCCGCAGAGATTGATGAGAGGAGAGATTAACGCTTCATTTTCGGCGCCACTGGAGATAGCCGGACCCTTAATGAAACAAATGGACTGAACAGAGAGTCCGGTAGGAAAGGAGGAGTCCAGGAGAGAAGTCCAGAGAGTTTGAGTAGCGGTGGTAACTGACGGGGTTTAAGGCCCCGGGGGCCGGAGGCGAGGGTCCGGATGGATGAGGAGCAACATGGACCCAGACAAGCAGGAGAACATTCGACCAGCGTTCACCTCATCAACCTTATGACATCACAAACCGAGATCCGCCCGGCTTACAAAAAAACATCAAAGTCAAGTGTTATAAAGACATCAAAGTCAAGCTCACACGGTCACATGTTACGAAGACGTTTAAGTCAAGTCTTAGATGGATACCAACGTGTTCTGTCTGGAGTTTTAGCCCCGCCTCCTTCCTGCACATGATGACTTTATTGGAGTACAGAAGGTTACTCAGACCGGCGTTCTTAAATCAGAGCAAAACGGTCTTCACATATTTTAGGTTCTTTTTACTAAAGCCGTGGAAAGTGATGTTATTTTTTAATTAATTTTGAACAAGTTGCAGACAGGTCCACCAGTGTTGACGTCATTTTCGTTCACGCATGAATTATCTTCCCCCGAGTAAATTTATTCTCCTCTGGGCATAAACAACAAAAGATTTTTTTTATTTTTGCACATTTAAAATTTCTCACATCCACTGAAGAATAAGGAAATAAATATAAAATAATGTTCAATCCAGAGCAACAAAATTGAACCGCCCTCCACCCGCCCTTCATCCAGCTCCCTGACTCCTCCCCCCCCTCCCGTCACTGTTTAACTACAGATGTTTCAAACGACTCCCCCAACAGACAACAGGGACCCGTTTGCATGAGTTTTAAAGGAAGTGAGAGATATTCATGGACCAAACCACGATCTGTGAAGATCTGTGAAGAGGAGGGATAGTGGATCTACCGGATGAAGCAGGGGAAGACTAAAGAGGTTGACTTCTTGGATGTGGTGGGAGAGAACATGCAGTTGGTCAGTGTGACAGAGGAAGATCCTGAGGGCAGGAGAAGATGGAAACAGATGATCTGCTGTGGCGACCCCTAGGAAGAAGAAGAACCACCCGACCAACCTTTCCTCCCAGTTCCAAGTTCTTTAAGCGTTGCCATGTTCAATAAAGTAGAGAGAAATCCTGACTCCGCCCTTTTATCCACACCCACTCAAAAATGCATTGGGATCATCCTCACTACGAAGTTACAGGAGAAACAGAGTAGTAAGTTGACTCCGCCCCTCTGAATCCTCTCCAAATGTCCAACCTCTGTAGACCATCTGTTAGGACGTCTCCTCAGACGCATCCTGTCCAGATTTTGGACCACCTCAACCGACTCTGACACGAAGGAACAGCCGCTCCGCTCTAAGCTCCTCCCCCTGACCTCTAAGGCTGATCCCGACCACCTGATGGAGGAAGCTGTTGGACAGTAGATCATCTCACGTCATAGCTTGGTCCGATTCACTAAACCCGCCGACTCACTCCCGTCTCTGAGGGAGAAAAGTCGGCCTCGTTTGTAGCGTTTGTGTTTCTGGAAGCGTTTGATGCTGGCAGCGGAGCGTTTTCCCAGCATCCTCGTGTTTTGGCGAACGCAGCCGGCTCACATCTTAAATCGTGAGGCTATTAGCGGCAGAGCGCCCGGGCTTTACGGCCCCGGCTCGTCGGAGCTGCGGCTCCCTTATGCTGCTTTTAATGCATTTTACGATCTTCAATTATTAATGTTCGTGTTGTTCTCAACGCCGCTGTGTTTTCGTATGCTGCCGCCGTGGCGTGGGATAAATCCGGGTGCATTTTAAGTAAAGGTCGAATGGGAGAGAAATAAAAAATCCAAACACAGCCACAGGTCACAGGTTCAAACGGAGCCTTTAAAGAGTCCTGATTTAGTGATGTGGAAGTACCGGCGGGCGCTCGGCGCTCGGCGGGGGGTTAAGTAAGGGTGTCGCCGCTCATAGAAGCCTCTTTCATCTCGCTGCAGCAGTGTATTAATGTCTGTTCACCCCCCCCCCCTCAGCTAATGAGGCTGCATGTTGTTCCCAACAGATCAATATTCACCGCTGAATGACAAACACACAACCGTGTTGTTCTTCTGCTTCAATTAAAATCTGCTCCTCAACACGCCGCCGCTCAGGAAGCTCCACGCTCACGCCCAATTATGTGGGTTTATTTAAATTTTGTATTTCTTTTTTTTGGGCTTTGGTTGATTGGGAGTATTTAGTTAAATTCATGAATCCTCCCAGGTCGACAGACGTGATTCCATACTTTAAAGAAAGCAAAAGAGGAAAAAAAAAAGTAGGATTAAAACCTCAAACTGCGTTTATTGGACCCTCCCACCGGAGCGGCCATCATGTCCTGTACCCGCCCACCCCTGAAACCCTGCATGTAAACACAGATCGGACCTTTCGTACCCGACTCACACTAAAGAAACCGGTTAGGTTAACTTCCTGTCACCAGCAGGTGGCGCTTTCATTGTGACTGAATACTGTCCTCATCATGTGGCGTTAAGGACAGACTGGACAATGGAAATTGACGCTTTGGAAGATTCATGCTGCCATGGCAACGCCTTTCAACTTATGGAAAACCTGGGATAACTAACTTGAAAAGTTAGTTAAAGTTAAAAAAAAAACGTGCCTAAATATGGCCGACGAAAAACAATGAAAGCGCTGTAGTGTGTCTGCCAGGCCAGTAGGGGGCAGTGGATGTCCTGGCATTGAGTTTCTACAATAATACTTAAGCTCCGCCTCCACTTCTGCATCATTAGTGTGGAAAAAAAAAAAAAAGAAGTTATATCTAAAGTAGTTCTAGTACGTATATTTTGTAATAAAGTGAATATTAAAAGAATATCGGATTACAATACCGTTGAATGTTTTGCAGAAACGTTCGACATTATATTAATTGATATAATAAACTCTTTAAAACAAACAAAAATAATGAGGTTTCCTGACATCAAACACATTCTGACTTTTATTCTCTCAATGTATTTATTTAAACAATCAATGTGTTTATTTAAACATATAAAAACTGTGGAGCGTTTCCTCCCCTCTATGATGTCACTCCTAGGGTCCGGTCGTGGTTCCTGTTATCTTCTACAAAGCTCCGTTTGTTGCTTTGATCTTTACGGTATATCATCGGTCAAACTCCGTACTGGACACACGACTGGTTTTGATCTTTTCTGTCTGAGTTGGACAGAAACCAATATTTCCCAGAATGCAGCTGCGCTCCTTCAAGGCGGTCCCTGTGACCCTGATCGAATGTCTCCTCTGGAGTTGGTGTTAAATGGGGCGCTCGCCATCCTGGCCAGACACTGAACAGAAAGAGTCCGACTCAGCTAAGTGACCAGCAGACACCTTCATTATGGTTCTGTCAGCGGCCCCCCGGCCCAGGTCAGCCTCACCGACGGGAAAACAAGCTCAGCGCTCGACCGCGGCAGCAGCCCCGCCTCCGTTAGAACCGTTCTATCGAGCTGAAGACCCGTCTGAACATGTAAGATTTCTCTCTTCCTCCTGTTGATGCAGCCTCTCTCTTTTTTTTTTTAACATTTATCGGTCCCAGAGGAACCCAGAACCGATTTAAGAACCAGTGTTTTTACTGTTACTGGACTGAAGGGACGCCATCATGCAGAGCGTTCCATTAATGCTCTCTCACGCGCCATCATCATCATCGTCGTCAGAGCGTCTAGGCGGAGATTCAGAGGGAAACATGAGAACACGCAGGAGTCCGATCTTATTTTTGGTCAGAAGACGGTTCTCAGGACGGGGAGGGGAGAAGATGTTGGGTCACTGACGAAAGGTCCAGCTCTGAGGGAATGAGAACGTTTGAGATCTGCGACTTCTGCCAATGAGGACAATGTCCGGCACCGGGTCGGAGCCTGACCAGGAACCAGTTCTTTGTGTTTTCATATCCAAACGCTGGAACTGGTTTGGAAGCTGGAGGGTCTGACATCAGTGGATTATGGAAACCTGCCCAAAGTGGATGGGAAGGATATTCAAGGACAAAACCAGAGACAGGAGACAGAAGCTGGCCTTACATGGACGTGTGTCTACATGAGGAGAGATCTAACAGGATCTGGTGTTTACGGGCGCCGACGCATTCACCAGTGGTCTTCTTCTAGACACCTTCATCAGTGGAACCACGGCCACCGACCATCATCACTGGTCTTCCTCCCCGGTGGGCGACAGCGTGGTTTTAGTGCCTCTCCAGCGTCTCTTCCTGTAGCTGGTCAGAAGGTTTGAACCATCAGAATAACGTGCTTTCACACCGTAAAGGAACTGAATCCTGGTTCTGTTTGATGCGGATTATCGCCTCCTTTCTAAAATGAAAACATAAGAGCGACAGGACCAAAGTGTTTGTTGTCATATCAGGGACTCCTTAAAATTCCAGGGAATCTTCCCTCCAAAAGAAAAAGACGCTGCCGTTCGGTTTTAAGGAGGGATTTCGGTAGAACAGCGTTTACGTGTCGGTGCGAGGAAACAAACACGGAGTCTGCTGATAGCTGGCGCTTCCCTCTGTCATCTTTCTTACACAGTCGTCTTCATTTCTCAAGGGCCTTCCTCACGCCTGCACCGCTGTTAAAAGTACAGCGCTTCGGCGGCGTGCGAAAGCGCCGGCGCTCTCGATCAAAGGGCGAAGCAGGAATTGATTTGGACGCATCTTCCCCGCCTGAAATAAAAGACCTTGTAATGATGCATGTTTACTGCCAGCGCGGCGCACAATGTCCCTAAGGAACCATAGAATGTCAGAAGAATGGTGGCGTTCGTTGTGACACTCTGCCCGCCCGTAACCGTGGCGATGCTACCACACAGACTATTATGGATCTACCTGACAGGTGGATCATGGAGCAGGTGAATATAACTCTCCAAGGAAGCGTAGGGACGCGTTGAGGACGGGGAAAATAGGTACAGGGCTCGCAGCAGGGATGTGGCGCCAGAGAGGAAACCCGTCGATGGAGGTGGAATAAAGCCAGAACGCCAAACTACAGATGTGGAATAAACTAAAGGCTAAAAGACAAAGAAGTAGAGGAAGTGAAGGGAGACCCTTCTACACAACTCTTTCTAGGTGGGCCTGGTTCTCCTTTCCTTGTCCCTCCCTCCTGTATAAACGCAGTGGATGTGTTTTAGGGGGGTCCGAGTTGTTCCGCCACTGAGACAGCATTGGAGGTAGTAACAGAAGTGGAATGGTCATCTAAGTCATGGCAAGGTGAAAATACAGGGACAGGGTTTATGAAGTTTGATGATGCATCATTAGACAGACTACTACAATCTACTGACTTTTACCAGCTGCTAACTATCACTAGCTACTGACTACTACTAGCTGCTGACTACTGCTACCTGTGGACTGAGAATGCCTGCAGACTTCTCCGAGCACCTACCCGATACTAGCTACTAACTGCTACAATTTGCTAACTTCTACTAGCCTGTTCCAAGTGGCTGACTACTACTAGACACTGACTAGCGCGACCTGCTTACTGCTACCAGATGCTGACTATTACTATCTGCTGACTGTGAACACTTGCTGCTTTCAAAGAGCTTCTACCTGATTCCAGCTGCTTACTGTTACTAGCTGTCGACTGTTACCAGTTGCTAACTGTTACTGGCTGCCGTACACAACTATCAACTGTAACTACTTGCTAAGTGCTTCTGGCTGCAGATTACTCTAGCTCACTGCTAGCTCCAAACTACTAACTTCTACAAGCCCCTACCTGATACTAGCTGCTAACTGCTACTAGCTTCTAAATCAATGCAGTGTGCAACGGAGGGCATCAGTTGCTGGGATTCTGATGCAGCAGCAGAGGTAGTAACAGAGGCAGGAAAGAAATATTAAGTCATTGTGAGGTGGAAATTAGCAGTTAGCCAGCTTTTAGCAGTTAGCTGCTAGAAGCGGTAAGCTCTTAGCAGCAGTTTGCAGATTACACAAAGAAGAAGAAAATAAACTGATACTGTTTTTATAAACAAGTAACAGACCATCAGACACACATTAAAAGTTCTTGAGAAATTTTCTATTTTTTTTAATTAAAACCGGCTGTGAGTTCACAAAACATGCATAACATTAAATTCAAAGAGGCATTAATGCTGTTCAGAGAAAGGGGGGCGGAGCCAGCGGCATAGCAACTCTGGCCAATCAATAGCTCTTATAATAAAGGTGATTCTCTGCGGGAAACCAACATTAGCTACCTAATAGCTGCGCTCAGATTCAACAAATCCCCAACAGCATCTGCAAAGAGCGGCATTATCTAAGAAATCCCAGCATGCATTTATTCAAGCTGTTAGCTACGGCCCCCTGGGACCTCGGCTTACGATCGGTACACGCAGACCCGTGTGCTTAGGAGGGGGTATCGACCCAAATCAATCATAGACCTACTTACTTAATGAGCTCGGTCAACATCAGTGTCGGTTCCACCTCCTTCTCTGGTGAGGGGCTGAAGCTACCGTAACATAGCCGTTATCTTTTACTCGCTGCTAACATCTAATAACTGATGACTGTTATAAGCTAATATCTGCTACTAGGTCCTAACTGCTATTAGTCATATAGAGTAAGTACAGTCCATTTACCATTATATTCAAACTTCTACTAGCTGCTAACATCTATTAGCTGCTCAGGTGGACTAGCTGCCAGCTGCTACTACCTCCTACCTGTTATTGGATGCCAACTTCTACTAGCTGCTGTCTGCTACTAGGTCCCACCTGCAAGTAGATGCTACCTCCTATTAGCCGCTGACTGCTAAATTCTGCTAACTTCTACTTGTAGCTCACATGTAATAGCTGCTAAATCCTGCTAGCCCCTGACTGCTACTCGCTGCCAACATCTATTAGCTGCTGACTTTTACTAGCTGTGGACGGTTGATAAGTCCTACCTGCTACTAGATGCTATCTCCTATTATACTAACTACTATATGCTGCAGAATTCTACTTGCTGCTACCATTTACTAGCTGATACTTCCTGCTAGCTGCTAACTACTTGCTGCCTTCAAATACTGGTTGGGAGCCACACACTTTCTAAGTCGCCCCAACATCCTTACCCTTCCTTATCCTTCGCCGCATTTACACAGAAGTCAGATTCACCTCGGTGACTACCTCCACTACCAGCTCCAAGGTGGAACAACCCAAACCCGCCATTACACGATGACTGTGTTTATATGGAGCAGAGGGGTGGAGTAAAGGAAGGTCACCTTGATAAGGTGAACAAGATGATGATGATGATGATGATGCAGTTGTTGTTGCTTAAAAATGGTTCAGCTCAAGTTCAAGGTTTATCAAATAAAGTTGTGATTTAAAACTTGTGTTTTGACTAAATGAATTTCCTCGGGTTGTTTTTACGTTAAATACGTTTCGAAGGTCCGACACAGTTTAATAGGATGCAAGTTTTTAGCTTCGGCCCTCATTTACCGAAGCAGAATAAAGGAAATGAAAGAATTGACATGACATTTACAGAGCTCTTATTTCACAGACGTAAACCCGGACCTCTCGCTCGGCGGCCTGCGGCAAACATGCGTCGCGCGATCAAAGCACCTTTTCACATTTAACTTTGATGTTAGTGTTGCCGTCAAATATCCTTCTGGCATTTACAGTAACGAAGACGAAATGAGCTACAAGCCCGCCGCGGACGCGGGCCGATCTCTGGGGGGCATTACTGTACAAACACGCCTGGCGCCATTAGACGAACAAGATGTTCTCTCGGATTAATACCGACGAGCGCCGCGCGAGATGATACTTTCAAATAACTCCCGGCGCCGTTGGAATGATTACTGGAAAAGAGTCAAGTGTGGTGGTGGTACAGAGCCCCGCCAGGAAGGTGAGAGAACGGCGGCCCGAGAGCTAAATGGTGTGAATAATTGAGTTGGAGGTGGCGACTTAATGAGGTGAGCAGGAGAGTGATCAGGAAGGCCGATACTCCCGGCGTGGCCCTCGCAGCGGGGTCGGCTCACGCCGGCTGGCACATGCTAATAATGAGAGACATTCACGATGAAGTGGGGGGAAAGAAAAGCAGGACTGGACTCGCCGGAGGAGCTGATATCCCGTCTGAGCTGTGTTCACGAGTAAGAACCTGAAGAACCCAATAACCTGGAGCAGCGGAGAGTCACACCGGACTGTTCAGAACAGCCTTTATCTCACGTTAACTCATCCTGTCGTTGCCTTCCTCTAATCCGAGTTTGGGTCACGGTGGCACCTCCTCACCTTAATTCTAAGGCTGAGCCGACCCGATCCGCAGAGGGAGGTCAATCCATGACCTCATTCTTTGGGTCTCTACCCAGAACTCATAACCTATAGGTGAGAGGTGAGAACGTAGATGGACTGATGAATTTAGAGCTTTGCCTTAACGACTCAGCTCTTTCTTCACCACGACGGACCGGTACCACACCTGCATTACTGCAGAACCAAACCATTACATAAGCATGAACGGATCTGGACTGAGGATCAGTCCACCTGTTTGGATCAGTCTATCTTTGTTTGACTGTCTTTCAGAATGATGGTGTGTCGTGCTGTGTGCGGCGGCGGCGAGAGTGGCGAGGATTTCACCTACAGGTGTAGCTGGTGTAACATTCAGGCAACACCCGGCTGATGTGTTTTACTGTCACACTGCTTTCACACCCGACACACAGGTGCCACCGCGCCATTTTTAAATAGAGTCCCTCTGTTGTGACCTGTAGTCACATTGACAGCCATCAGCCAGAACATTATAACCCCAGACAGGAAGAAGATGATAAGACAGATTATCTGGTAACCATGGTTACCTGTCAGTGGGCCTATAACTGACATGAAGTGAACATTTGGTTAACCTTTACTATATGAGACAAGTGGTAAAAATAGTTGTGGCAGTGGAGCGCCGGAGTTTTACTGGGTGACTGTTGAAGTATCACTCAGGCTGACGGCGGCACTAAAGGCTAATTGGCTGGTTGGACGTCTCCGCCATGAAAGCATGGGGACGTCTAGAGAGGGACACCAGATAACGAGGCATGGAAGCTTTAATTAAAAGACAAACAACCTGTGTGTGTGTGTGTGTGTGTGTGTGTGTGTGTGTGTGTGTGTCAGATGGACTGGAGTGCCACTTTGAGATATAGTGATTTAACCTTTAAAAAGTGATGAGAGGGAGCAAAATAAAAGTTACCCTGTCAGAGTCCTCCGCAGCGAGGAGCTAAATGTCTTCTCAGCGCCGTCTTCCTCAATTTGTTCCAGAGTGACATCGAGCAGAGGTGACGTCTGAGACATTTATGTGACAAACTACAGCGAGTTTATCGGAGGCGATGGCTGCTTAACATGTGGAATAAACACCCCCGTTTCATTCTGAGGCCGGGACAAACCCGAAACCCGGCAGTCCCGGCGGAACCACGGAAGACGAGACCTTTTGTCCCTCAACCCTCTCTGGGTATTTTATTTCTAATCATGAGATCATGTTGGAAATGAACCAATTACATGGATGAGTGGGTATGATGTGTCAAATTGGGGGGGAGGGGCTTCTCTGTTTCAGGTTGTACCGTTTTTGAAGGCTCCTTTAAATACGACTAGAACCTAATATGTTTGGTTTATCTAACGTCACTTAAAGATAAAAATCTAATAATGAAATTATAGTTGAGGGCAAATGAGACTGAAGGAACTAAAAGAGAAGACGATTACATTTAAGGAAGGGATGAAGGTGCAGGCTATGTGCGCCAAATCAACTGTTTTCTACAGGCTAGCTTCTGGGCATTAGTCGTCTTTTAGGGGCTAGCATGTTAGCATGATCTTTTCTTAAACCCTGTAAGCTAGGATGTTAACATTAACATTATTTTTTTTTTACAGGTAAATATTTTAAAATTTGTTTATTTATATAAAATGTGTGTTTTTGCTACAAGCTAGCATGATATGTTTTCAAGAGGCTATCATGTTAGCATTAGCTGTATAGTACCGGCCAGAATGTTAGCATTCAGTGATTCATCCACTTATCACGTCCAACCTTTTTCTTCCCCTCTTTCTGGTACGACGGTAAGGGTTAGTGAAGCTAAGCTATGCTAGTTAGGCTAATGTTGTAGCACGAGCTTCAAAATCTTAAGAAAATGCACATTTCCTCTTGTCAAAGAGTCAGTCCCGCTGACAGTGAGGTCTGTGGCTTGTGGAGTAAAGAGTAGACAGTGATTGCGGCGCCACAACAATATCAAAGATCATCAAGTTTCCTAGATGGTCACCAGTCACCTCCAAAAGATCAACACCTCACAACAAAATAAACACATATATCTGGACAGCAAACAAGAAAACAAACATATTTCATCCTATTTTCAGGTGAACTATCCCTTTAAGAACCGTTACTTTCCGTCAGGCACATGAAGGATCTTCTTACCTGTTGAAGAAGCAGCATCAGCAGCACATGAAAGAGAACACAGAAGAGAGAATTCCATGATTCAAGTCAGTTAAGTCTTCCTTTGTTTGTTTGTTTGTTTGTTTGAGACACGACATGAAAACATTGTTTATCCTGCTGCTTCCTGCCCGAGGGCCGCAGATTGATCTGAACCGTAATTTAACGTAATTGCTAACGATGCATGTGCATCGATCGTCTCGTTCTGGAGGTGAGAGATCAAAGATTATCCTCCAACCCCATAAATAAGAAGATAGAAAGAATGAAAATCCGGTGATTAGAGGCAGCCGAGAGGAAAAAAAAGGAAGTAGACACTGATATTTTTTTTTTTACTGTGTCTAACAAAGAGCTGCGTGAAAAAGAACCTGGAGAATAAATTCCTCACGTCAGAGATGGATAGATGTTTGTTATGGAGGAGATGTATAGAGACAGATATCCAAAATAAAACATTAACTAGCAGATATTCAATATCCTCATCTGCAAAAAGTATTTTCTCTAACAAAAAACCCATTACATATAAAATTTGCATGAATTTTATTTTGAATATTTAAGCGTCTGTCTGTGATTTTGACAGATTCTTTGATTCACTGACGTTTCATTTTCTACAAACACCTTCATTCCTGAAGAATATAATTGTCGATATACGGGATTAGAAACAACTACTGTGTTTTTGTCCAAACTGGTTATTATTATTTTATTTCGGTATAAATCTCTCAGGATCAAAGAGTGGAACACAAACAAGATCAAAGGGTTTCCACTCGTCTTTGTTCCGGAGCTCATGTTGAAAATTGTGAAACTTTCAAAAAACTGTTTCAGGATCTGTCACTAATTCAAAGTTAACCTGAGAAAAATAAACTAGGATAATGAACTCCTGAGGATCTCTGAACCTTCAGCTGGGGCTTCTTGTAACGGCGCCCGGAGACGACGTTAGCATTCGGGCGGCGGCGGAGAGGGGGAAGAGTCTGAGGTGAGTCTGCGGCCGATGCGAGGGCGCGACCGGGCCCGGAGCTCGCTCAGCGCCACGCTGAAAAATGCAGACGATGAGGACGCCTACCTATGACTCCTGATGAGCCTCATCTCATCCAGGATTCAGCAGGAGGCGAGGGCGAGCTGCGGGATTCAGACAGTCCGAGGGACGAGAGCAACTTTTTTACAAGTAAGTTTTTGAGGTGGAGAGGGGGGGGCGGGGCTACGGCCGCAGGCTAAGAAGGTCCTCTAAAGGTCCTCCAATCAGAGCGACGGTCCTTTTTTACTGCGGTCTGCATCAGACAGTTAAATGTCTGGGATGGAATTCGGGAAAAGTCCATCAAAGTAAAAGCGATCAAATAGCTCCATGCCTGCGGCGCCAAAATTAATATCAAATGGTTCCGTG
This sequence comes from Lophius piscatorius, assembly GCA_009660295.1. Lineage (NCBI taxonomy): Eukaryota > Metazoa > Chordata > Actinopteri > Lophiiformes > Lophiidae > Lophius > Lophius piscatorius. Next base: position 5,975 of record VRLP01004290.1, on the reverse strand, counting down.
GTTAAAAATCAGGAACAAAACTACCGGCTTCATGAAGAACCGGAGGATGAGATATTGGGCAGGCTACCAGCTAGCAGATAAACATTCAGGTAAACAAACGTCCCACTGAGCTCGGGAACTTTCCTCAGACGGGTTCAGATAAGCCCGGCCTGAATCTATAACCACAACTAGAAACAAAAACACTCAAACCTCCGCCAGGGCCCAAAACCCACTGCCCAACCTACTTTGTTTCAGAAAATGTTACATCTGCTGCTCTTCATCTCACGTATAAAACATCAAAGTAACAATCAAAACATTCATGCCGTCATCTCCATTATCTCCGTCCGAGTTACTGCCAGCCTCTAAATCTACCGACAACTCCAACAAACTCTCTGAGTATCTCTCCAATACTCTGTAGCCGCTTGTCTCCTGCACCTTCCACTTCAGCGTCTCTGTTCAGCAAACTGATATATATATATATATATATATATATATATATATATATATATATATATATATATATGAAAAGGCTCTAACATCATTATATGATTTTTTTTACCCCAGATAGGGATTATGGCCGCAAAATATCAACTCTGTCCACTAGAGGGAGCAGTACACAGACACTACAACCTTTGGCTTTGACATAAACTAGGGTTTTATTCAAATCTAGTATGATGTACGATGTAAAAAGAAAAAGAAAGAAGAAAAGAGGACGCATGTCTGATAATGGGCGCGTCGAGAAGAACCTGCAGAAGCTAACATCTCGCGTCATTAGCTTCTGTCCGCCATGGATCTTCTGGAGACTTGCGACCAGTTTGAGTTACTCTAAATAAAAGTTCCAGTCCTCTTCGGATGTTGTGGAGACTCCTGCAACGCTGCCTGGCCTCCCCTCACTACCCTGACCCATCTTCGTGGTTCAGATAAGGGCATTTGGTCATGTGACCCCCGTTACTTCAGCTCGCTCCGTCTGATAGCCGCTTTAAAAAAAAAACAACAAATTACCAGTGTGTTATCGGCGAGGATCCTTATTGAAGCAAATGAGCTGAGATAAGTGCAGGGGAGAGGAAGGACGCTGCGATAGCGGGGGGGGGGGAGGTTCACTTGCCTCTGCAGAGACACGGCGCCGCAGCGAGGCGTTCACCGGGAACAGGTAATTAATCGTATTCAGGCCGGTCTAGGTGGGAGATAAGCCCGGTCGCTCTCATTGCACTCTTTCCCCAGGCCTCCCCATTACCTGCTCCGACATAATGACTCCTCCAGCTCCTCCACACTCAGCTCCTCCACACTCAGCTCCACGCCAGCACTCATCCCGCCGCTCTCTCCAGGGTGGAGGGGAAATGGATGAGAAACATGAAAAAACAAAATGGCTACCATCGCGGCGATGAGCGTTCCAATGCTCTGTGGTGGCGCTAATTATTTCCATGTCATGTTTGGCCCCCTCTCATAATGGATGTCATAATTATGTCTAAATTGGGTAATAACGGGAGGGAGGGGGAGCGGAGACCACAGGAGCCAAACAACATTCCTTTTTAGGTCAGTTTGTCTCTGACATTATTCTCTCCCCACCAAGAAGCCTTCTGAAAAAATAAATCATCTTAAGACAACCTGTCAGCTGTCACACGTACGGCTTTTCTCTCGACCCAAATGTGCCCATCCTTGCAGGAGGTGAGCCCAGGGGGCGGCGGCTCCATGGAGGCTCCTTGGACCCGTTTACCGGATTCCTCAAAGCGGCTGAAATGATCTTCCTCTTCTAAAGATAGGGGGAGGAACTCAGAGTCAGGAGGAGCCAATGAACCGGTTCACCATCTTCAACTCCTGGATAACTCCAGGACACATCCTCTAGGAGGATTACCAACGTGGAGCAGGTCATGTGATTGACCCACAATACTACATCTATCAGGATCCTGAGCTGGAGAGTGTTGCTGGGGTTAGGGGGCATTTGGTACCTTCCTTGGCCTGCTGCCAGATGGATGGATGGAAGCAGCTAGTAGTAGGCAGCAGCAAGTATTAGTCATCAGCTAGTAGCAGTTAGCATGAGGGAGTAGTAAGACGCTAGTAGCACTCTGCATGTGGTAGCATTCATCATCTAGCGGCAGTTATGACCTGGTAGCAGTCTGCAGCTAGTAGCAGACCACATCAAGCAGCATTTAGTATCAAGAAGCCGTTAGTAGCAGTTAGCAGCTGGTAGCAGTTATATCGTAGATATCAGCCGCTAGTCGCAGTTAGTGTCAAGTAGCAGTTAGCAGCTAACTCAGAAAAGAAGAATATGTCTTCAGATTTAGGAATAAAGAGGACGTCCTTCTCCTAAGAGAGAAAAGCTAAATTCTGTTAGCCTGTTACATGATTGTTTAGAAAGCACTACTAGCTGCTGCTGCGTTACTCCTCTGTTTCTAGTAGGACTAGGAAGTGTGACTGAGTGAAGGTGACGTAGCGAATGCTCTACTGCGTAAAATGGAACTTCTCCTTAATGCTGCTGCTGATCTTCTCCTCGCTGCATCCTGAGAATCAAACATCTCAGAAGCTAAACTTTTTTTTCTGTCGCCCGTCGTGATTATTTCACACACTCCGGCGTTCGACTGCAGCTCCCGGCCCGTCCTCCCCCTGACACGTGAGCGCGTCACAGATTTGTTTCCTCCGCCGGTGTGGAGGTGTGTGCGGAGGAGGCTGGCGGAGAGAAAATGGGTCACGGGTGGAACAATAACAATTTGAGAAGAAAAACGACGACAGACGAGGATAAAACACGGCTTCCGCCCTCGCCAAACTCCAGTGCAGGAAGCAGGACCGGAAAAACACGAGCCGTTCGAACGGCGGCAGGGAGCTGATGACTCACTGCGGGGGACGGCGGTACCACGCTTTAACCCTCTGGGCTGGAGGGTTCTGGTGACTCGTATTTTAAGATGTTTAGACAAACTAACTCATGCCTGCAACTGACTTTAGTTTCTCCAGGTGATTAAAGGAGGTCGCTCAGAGGTCACATGACATTCAGGATCATAACGTGAGGGAATAATTCAAATAAAAGTAAAAACGTTTCAAGAACTTCCTGTTGAAGTAAAGAAATGAAGAGAGATCCATCCGTCAGGTCCTGGTGACAGTAGGACAAACAGTGCATGTGTACAGTCTCCCCAGCAACACTCTCCAGCTCATCCCTGAAGGCCTTCTTGGACCGAGTGAGATATATGGGCTTTCCAGTGAGTTCTGGTCTCCCCTCAGAAGATTTACTGTCGTGCTAAATGTTCCTGCTGGTTCAGACAGAGATGTGTCAGAAATCACAGTGACATCACAGCCAGCTGTGATTGTGACCTCTGACCCCTATCCACTGATCAAAGGTCCTACAATGGAGACATCGATATCAGAACTAGACCCCGGAGCGGAGGAAGGAGGTGTTCTGGTCTGACGGGTCAGGTTTTCTTTCACATCGTTTGAACGACCAGGTGTGTCGTCACTGAGGAAGAGATGGCACCAGGATGCATTATGGGAAGAAGACAAGCCAAAGGAGGCTGTGTGATGCTTTGGACAACGTTCTGCTGGGAGGCCTTGGGTCCTACCACTCATGTGGATCTTCCTCCAACACGTACCTCCTTCCTTCATAGAAATAGAATTCCCTCCAGCAAGATGATACTCCCAGACCCACCGCAGGAACGGTTCCAGAACCGAAACAACCAGTTCAAGGTTTAGACTTGACCTCCAGATTCCCCAGATTTCCATCCAATCCAGCACTTGTGGGATGTTCTGGACCAACAAGTCCGATCTACGGAGGCCAGACCTCATAACTTCGTGGACTTAAAGGGTCTGCTGCTAACATCTTGGTACCCGGTACCACAGCACACATTCAGAGTTCTGCTGGAGTCCAGGCCCCATCATGGAAGAGAACCTTTAAATAGCTGCAGCTGCTTCCACAAAGTCAATCTTCTAGTTTTAGTTATCTGGTTTTCCACACTGATCCTGCAGCATCATCTCCATCAACTTAATCAAACGGTGGAAAGAATTATAAGGGAAACAATCCTGATTCTGCAGAATCGCTCTGGTCCCGGTGTCTCCAGGGAACCTGAATGCACCTATTTCATCAGACAGCTCCTCTCGGAGATCTACTTCCTGCCAGGGTCTCGGCGCCAAAGTCCATACCTTCTGCTGACAGTAAACTCAATCTCTTTCTTATTTTTGCTCTTATTCGACTCCCTCCGTCCAGAGATCTCCTCTGACAAACTCAATCTGAGTCCAGGAAGGTCTAATGCGACTTCATGAAGCTCCAGGAGGTTACTGACAATCAACGGACCACCTAACGCAACGCCTGGTGAAGAATTCTGCGACTAGAAATGGAGGAAGTTGAACTCAGGGAGGTGCTGCACGCATGAGCGTCTGTGCCGTGGCAGAGATCCACGCGCCGCTGCCTCGTCCTCCGTTCCGTCGGTCTTCTGCTGATGTGTCAAAACGTCGCTCGCCTCCGTTCCCTGATATTATTTGCCGCTCGGCGTTCAGGCCTGCGGGGCGAGAGCGGAGAGCAATAACTGGGAACGAGGGAAGCAATAACTCTGTTGGCTCCCTCATCAAATCAGAGTCGACTGATGCGGAATAATCATCAATTGAAATCAGAGGGAAGAAAGAAAAAGAAAAGCTGAACTGACAAAATGGGAAATGTCATCATGAGAAGAGCAATAATAAAGGAATCAATGAGGTGCAGTCGCCGGCGAGCTTCTCCAGGCAATAAGCCAGGCGGGGCGGAGCTCTGGTTCTACTCCGCTCTCATGAGGGAAAGGCCCAGCAGACCGGGTTGAAGAAGTAATATAAAGGCGCAAGCCGCCATTTTCCAGCTGCTGTCATCAGATTGATTGTTCATCAGAGCTTCTTCATCTCATTACGAAACCTAACGAGGAGATCGTCGGAACTGTAGGATTGTGTTTACAAGACAGCTAGAATCTACTGTTGATGTTCAAAATAAAATCTCAGGAAATCTCACGCATGAAGGACGCCACAGATACACCAATAAAAACTCCAGACTGGGAGGTGGGCGGGGCTTAGCTAAGGAATGACAGCTGGCTGATGCGACACTGTCGATATAAAAATGTGTTTCTGAAACAATCAATGAAAAGAGTTATAGTTCATATTTGATCCGATTTGAGTTTTCGCAATACAGGAAACAATATGGCGGCACTTCCAGTGAAGTAACGTTTATATTGTCTATACAGTTTACCCGTGAAAATATTTAACAAATATGTAGAAATATGTCTCGAAGACAATTTAGGTGAGATCAGCAAACCAGGAATAAAACAAGACGGATTTAAGACGGACAGGTCAAGAAGCGAAGGCGACATTTTGGCGCCAACAAACTTAATTCAGCTGCTTGACAATCAGATCAGATCAATTAAATCAGGTTAATAATAATAATAAAACATTTAATTTATAATGCACTTTACATTTAGATCAAATCTCAAAGTTCTACAAAGTAAAAACAGATAAAAGCATCAATAAAAAATATAATAATGACTATATAAAAACATGACCAAAAAGCCGCAATGTTAATTAAGGTTATAGGTTCTGCTAAAAAGGAAAGTTTTAAGTCCTTTTTTAAATGTGTCAGTCGTCTGTGGAGCCCTGAGATGGTCAGGGAGGGCATTCCACAGACGAGGGGCAGCAGAACAGAAGGCCCGATCACCCATGGTGCTGAGGTTAGTCCGGGGAAGGATGAGGCGGTATGAGTGGGTAGAGCTGAGGGATCGTGTTGAGGTCAGTGGGGTGAGTAGTTCTTTTAGGTAGGGGGGTGCGTTACCATGGATACACTGGTGAGTGAGGAGAGAGATCTTATAATCAAAAAAAAAGGTTCATCATATTTACACAAGTGAAGTAAAATCACACAACCAGCCAGTCATCCAAACAACAGCCAACCAGCCAACAGACCACATAACCAACAGATCAACCAACAGACAACATAACCAACAGACAACATAACCAACAGATCAACCAACAGACAACATAACCAACAGACAACATAACCAACAGAT
>VRLP01004289.1:0-51117 GCA_009660295.1 Lophius piscatorius | reverse complement strand
TAACCAGATAATATAACCCACCCACTGACAGGTAACCACGGTAACCAGATAATATAACCCACCCACTGACAGGTAACCACGGTAACCAGATAATATAACCCACCCACTGACAGGTAACCACGGTAACCAGATAATATAACCCACTCACTGACAGGTAACCACGGTAACCAGATAATATAATGTTATAATGTTATGATATTTATACATCATTTATGGTACTTGGATCCGTTGGACGGTTTCCCTCAATCCTCGCCTGTCTGTCTTACTCCCGCTTCTTAATCCGAGCTTCCTCTTGAAGTCAACCTTCATCACATCTCATTTCCTGTCCTCGCGCGTCCATTAGTGCGAACCATGAGTGAGCCGGACCTCGGACACTCAGCTTCTAATTTGAAACAGGAAGCCGGATAAACGGATCTGAACATTGAAACGGTCCTGACTCTGATTCGTTCAGGCGTCCGATCATCTCTTTTGCTGCAGCATCATCATCATCAGAGTTTAAAGTTACAGTACGGGGTTTTTTTTGCTATCCTCTTTTGATTTGTCAGCTTTTCATTCCCTCGCCTCGGTGCTCGTCACTCAGCCGTGAGGGAAGTCCTGAGATTATCTCCGGGCTCAGAAGACGTACAGCAGCAGCAGCAGCGAAAAAAAACAGTGGAACTGAGACGTCAGCAGGAAATCGTGTCCTGATTTCTGTTTTTGTTTCTGAAAACGGCTTCATGTCCCGGAGAGAGGAGCTTAGACGAACGTACTTCTCACAGAATACACGCCGATATCTTCTGGATTCTCACTTCAAAGTCCCGAAGAATTGAGTCATCAACACTATTGTTGACCTACTTTCCCGTCAGTGTTATTATTATTATTATGATAATTCCGTCTACGCCTTTAAACTCCTTCGTACTTTAAGGTATAGAAAACCTTCAACGAGTAAAACGTTGATCTCCTCAGCCACATGTGTTTTATGAGTTTTCACATTTAAACCTTTTACACTTTTGAAAGATAATCTCGATAATTTCGTCCGCGACGCGTCACAACACCGCTCCGAAAAGTCGAGCAAATCATTTCCAACCTGCCCTGAAGTTGACCAATCTCAACCGAGTAGACCCAGTGATATCACCGGTTGCTAGATTGAACAACAGGAAAAGAAGAAAGATTCGTTGAACGGTGGCAATGACACCCCTCTTATTGGCCCCATGTACTAGTGGTGTCCCTCAAGGTTCAGTTTTGGGCCCCTTCCTGTTTTTTTGATACAAGCTGCACAAAAAACATGATGCCTTGTTCCACTGTTTTGCAGATGATGTGGTAATTTATGTACTAATGTACTTGCCACTGAAACTGAAAAGTAAGGGTTTCCCACCTCGGTCAGTTGGGGGTACATTCAATCCTGGACCACCGAAATTCTCCGTATGTGGGCTTAAAAAAATGGGGGTTCAAAAATGATGCTGCTCGCCTCCTGATCGGAAACAAAAAGAGGGACCACAATGCACCTGTGCTGCTCTCCCTCCAACGGCTTCCCTTTTGTTACAGGATAAATCTCCAACATCTCAATGAAACATCTCCATGTTGAAACTCAAGCTGGAGCCTTGAGGTCAACCAATCAGCCGCTCCTCAATGTGCCCAAAACGAGGCTTGAAACCCGGCGCTACTGAGTCTTTGATGTAGCTTTATGTCGCTACGAATGTAGCAACTACTCTTCCTGGGGTCCACACATCTTAAAATCACAGCTTAATGAAAAAGAAAGAAAAGATTAGTATAATTAAAGTGTTAAAGGAAAAAACTACAACAGTCAACCGTCAAACTACAAAAACAATTAAAAACAACTGTTTTCGACAGATAAAGAACCAACGTATCGCCACATGCCCACTGATTTCAAATCTTAATCCATCTTCAGTTTATTCTGCTGGTAGATAGAATGTGGTATCATCGGCGTACGTGACTACCCTGTGCTGGATTTAAAACAAGAAGGAAATCATCGGTGAAGATGGGGAATAGTGACGGCCTCGAAACACTTCCCTGGGGTACACCACATCGTAGATCTTTTTACATATTTGAAAAATACTATTGTAAAATACATACTGTTTGTAAAATAATACATAAAAATAATATAGATTACTCCTTCCGATCAAACTTGTACCCACTCTTGACTTTTTTCGAGAGTCCATCTATTATCCCAACAGATTTTACTATTTTTTACTGTTTTTATGATGTATTGCTGTTTTCTTGTTGTACCTTTATCCTAGGTGTTTTTCAAAAGTGCTGTAGGAATAGGAAAAGTCCGACTTGACTCAAGTTATCCACCCTTACATCCAGGGAACGGGTCCAAAAATCAACACATGATTTTGGTCAAACTTGTAGCGTCGACGGTTTTCCAACCAAGAATATCGGCGGCTGGAATCGTCTCTTCGGACCGTCAGATATGAAAACATTGCCGTAAACGCATCTATGATTTGTGCAGGAGAGATAACTTTGAATAGATTTCAGTCAAAACTCTCTTTTGTTCTGGAAACACTTTTTGACAGTCCCTCCCCTTGTGAACACACCGTGACTGTCGCCACGGTAAGAGTGACGGCGGCGGTGGAAGCACGCTAACAGAAGCCGCCGTGCCGTCTGCTGTCAGGTCGCCCTGACTTTGTAGAAATAATGTGGGGAGCTGAAAATGACGGGGGTTGGTTTCGTGCAGGAGCAGACGTTCGTTCTGCCGTGTTCTGACAGTTAACACATTCCAAAATTCTCCCCGTCGGGGAATAATCCTTTTGATTGTAGCTATTATGTGGCTGCTCTGTTCTCCCTGTGGGATTGTGGGAATGCTGTGGGGGCTTCCATTGCGCAGATCAAATATTGCTATGATGAAGAGAGATGCTGGGAAATCTGGAGCACATTGATGGCGGCGGCGTTATCATCAAAAGGCTGCTGTCCTCGTCTCACACCAGCAGCCATCATGAGGCCGGCGGCAATTTCATCACATGTAAATCTGTTTTAGATTAAGTACAAACTCTGATTCAATCAATCAATCAGTAAATAATTATATATGTTGCTAGAAGAGGCTGCAGTGAGGGTATAAGAGGAGAACATTGAGGGTTTTAGAGGCTACCAATGACAGTGAGTGGTAGTAGAGGCTAGCGATGAGGGTAAGTAGAGCTTCAGAGCTAAGTTGGGTGGGTAGTAGAGGCCAGCAGCAGTGAGGTCAGTAGATAAATCTCTCTCTGGTCTGGTGAATTTACATTTATGTCCTTCTCTTCACCTGCTTCACGTCTCCAGGTGGTGTCCATGGGTCTCTACTTGGGGGAAAAGACCTACCTGAGGAGCAGCTGGAACATCTTGGACGGCTTCCTGGTCTTTGTGTCTCTGATTGATATTGTGGTGTCGATGGCCGGCGGGGCTAAGATCCTTGGGGTCCTCCGGGTTCTCAGGCTGCTCAGGACACTGAGGCCCCTCAGGTAAGGAGGACTGGGCATCTTCTGTTAGCGTTATTAGCATAAATGTTTCGTAAAGAAATGATTTGGCATTTTGGGAAATGAGCTCTTGTTAAATAAGACGCTACAGCCAGCCGCTAGTTAAAAAAGTCAGCAAATGCTAACTTTCATGGCTAAAGATAGTCAACATCAGTTATCGTATCGTATCATACATTGCTATGGTGGTTTAATGGCAGCTATCATAGCTTATGTTAGCACATTTTAGATGGTATGATTAAAGTTCATTAATATCAGTTTTCATAGCTGACATAAGCACATATTAGCCATCCTGCGTAAGTAAGCTAACGTTGAGTTATCATAGCTAAGGTTAGAAAAATGTCAGCTGCTATACCTGAAGCCAGTTAACGCCATCCATCATAGCTAAAGTTTGCAAATGTTAATTAAAATTGGTTAGCCAAGTCGTCTACTATATTTAAAGCTAGCAAATGCTAGTCTTCACGGCTAAAGGAAACAAAGTTATCATTGATAAAATCTCCATTTACACGGCGAGCTAACTTTTTAATGACACTCGTCTTGTCAGTAAAGCCCCCCCGCAGAGAAATAAGCAAATAACCTGTAAATAACCTTGATTCCTACTTCAAGAACATTGACGTTCCAAAGGTAGCTACGACCCCACAACACACCTGGATGACGACTCATGTGTCCCGTGTCTCCCTATGTCTTTCTCCACCTCTTTGTCTTCTGCAGGGTCATCAGCAGAGCTCCTGGACTGAAGCTGGTAGTGGAGACCCTCATCACATCCCTCAAGCCCATCGGGAACATAGTCCTGATCTGCTGTGCCTTTTTCATCATCTTTGGGATCCTGGGCGTTCAGGTAAACACCATTAGATAGGAATTCTTACCTTCCCCGCCTTTGTCTCTCGCTCTTTTAATAATCAGGGGATCCCACAGCTCTTTAAAAATTTACGAACAAACTTTTTAATAATAGGACCAGAGATGGTTCTGGTACAACAAATATTACATGACCTCATAAAATGAACCCTGTTTTCCCGAGAACCTTCAGAGATCTTTATACACACCACATCTAAAGCGGACCAAAATACACTTCCTGCAGGGTGCAACCAATAATCCTCGAGTCTACTGGAGCAAAAGCTGAGCATTTAAAAATCCACAGCGGAGAAGATGAGGTTTTCTCTCAGATCGGTTCGGATAATTAGAGCAGAATTCAACAGGAAGTTGTGAAACGATGACTCGTCCTACACGTCCTCCCAATTAAATGGAAAATAGATCATTTGTCAATGAGTGTTGGGAGGAAGAGTCTCATTGGGAGTTACGTAAGTGATAACACATGATGGCGATAGGATTTGTGTTCATCAGGGAAAGTTTGTTAGTTTAGAGTGTTGATCCAAAAACAACCGGATCAAACAATGGAACGAAAGCCATAATCGTGGTCCAGACTTTGAGGGTCCAAAGAGCCTCGAACAGCTCCCACACTTCCTCAAAACCGAGCTACAAGAACTACAAACTCTTCATTCTTCTGCACTGAACATGCACTTCCTCTTGACCAGTGACCGTCACTCAAGGTTTCTCTTGACCAATGACCGTCACTCAAGGTTTCTCTTGTCCAGTGACCGTCACTCAAGGTTTCTCTTGACCAATGACCGTCACTCAAGGTCCTTCTTGAGCAGTGACCGTCACTCAAGGTGTCTCTTGACCAGTGACCGTCACTCAAGGTCGCTCTTGACCAATGACCGTCACTCAAAGTCCCTCTTGACCAGTGACCGTCACTCAAAGTCCCTCTTGACCAGTGACCGTCACTCAAAGTCCCTCTTGACCAGTGATCGTCACTCAGGGTCCCTCTTGACCAGTGACCGTCACTCAAGGTCCCTCTTGACCAGTGACCGTAACTCAAGATTTTCTCTTGACCAGTGACCGTCACTCAGGGTCCCTCTTGACCAGAGACCGTCACTCAAGGTTTTCTCTTGACCAGTGACCGTCACTCAGGGTCCTTCTTGACCAGTGATCGTCACTCAAGGTCCCTCTTGACCAGTGACCGTCACTCAAGGTCCCTCTTGACCAGTGATCGTCACTCAAGGTCCCTCTTGACCAGTGTCCGTCACTTTTCAGTTTCATTCAAACATGAGAAACCATCCCTCCGGTTACCTTCGTCACCTACAATTTTCCACGGGACTCCATCCTGTATATCCACTGGAGGGTGGAAAACAGGTGGAAGTAAGCTCCAACCCGGAAACATCTAGGCAATGTAGGAAGGTCAATCAATCTGAGATGGTGCTGTAGGTGGATCGGTGCTCTCACAAGTAGGAGAGAGACTTTGAAGAGGACCAGATTGTGACAAGAAGACAACAGTTGCAGTGGACCTGTAGAACTGCAATTCTTGGGTGTTCCTGGTCTGCAGTGGTTAGTACCACTAGTACCCCTAACCACTAGACCATCAACCAAGTTGCGTACTCCCAAAAAGATTACCCTAGAGCAAATCCTGACGGTAAGAGAAGACAAAGGAAACGGCTATAAACGGCAGGAAGATCATTTCCCCTAGAACTTACTGTAGGCAGAGTTATCTTCTGGCCCCCAGTAGGGGCTCCTAAGAAGCGCTTGGAAGACTGACCTAAGGACCTTAGGTCACATCACATCAACCATCGTCAGCGGATTTGAGGATCACAAGGAAGGAGACAGACCTCCAAGGTCCTTTTCTTTTACGACAACCCAGGTCAAATCCTGAAGGCCTTCAACTGGAGACTCTTTCAGCCACCAAGGGGTCTGAAACCCTCCCAACTCAGCCGTCAAACACTGGTCTTTGAAGTCGCTCTCAGTGTACAGACAGACTTTTCTCATCAAACTACAGTAGGTCTCCTAAAATCTTCTCTTCACAACAGGACATATCATTAGTAATTCATATTCCTATATTCCCGTTCCCGTATGGCTGTCAGTCCCTTCGTATTATTATTCTCCTTCCATCTGCCTTTATGAATTATCTTACTCTTTTTGATGTATGCCGCTCGATTGAGAATGAAAAAAAACGTCTCCCGGCTGAGAAACCGCACTGCTGATGTCAAGTGCCTGTTGGAGTATTTGGGTGGAACTCATCCACCAGCGCTAGTTCCGGGCTCTAATTATGAAATGTCTTCAGACGGCGCTTGAAAGAAGTGGCGAGGCACAAGTGTTGTCAGGACTTCATCAAATCGTTCTCTCATGTCCCCTCTCCGCGTTTCTCTTCCTCCCCCAGCTCTTCAAAGGGAAGTTTTACTACTGCGTGGGCCTCGACGTGAAGAACATCACCAACAAGTCCGACTGCCTGGCTGCCAACTACCGATGGGTCCACCACAAATACAACTTTGACAACCTTGGACAGGTAGGAAGAGAGAAAATTAAAGAGTTTTTGAACTCATTCATCATGTATGTAAACAAAAACAATGACGCACGTACTCATTAGAGGACAGGAGGGGGAAATCTAGCGTAGTAAATAAACTATTAGTCACCAATCAGCCGCCACACAAACATCCGCCGTCACAAACATTTTACGTTTTCAGACATAAGCAACAAAAGTTGCACACTGTAACACACATTAATGCAATTTTATCACCTCTAATTTTGACAGTAAATCTTTGCTAATTACACTCCTTGTAGTTTTTGGGACATATCTGTGGCGCCACAACAAATACAAAACAAGCAGTTGTGTTGACTTGGTTGACAACGGAGTGAAATAGTGTTCCTATATGTCCGGTGAGGAAAATCATCCCAAGGTTGGTATGAATGCAGCTTGATAAACTTCATCCACTTCCGCATCACCGTCCGACTGATATCTGGTCATGTGACGTGTGGAGAATCTCAGCAATGATGGATTCAGAACTCCACATATGGTTGTTTGTTATTTTTTTTTACAAATATTTAAACTTTTACTTCATGTTATCTGGCTGACACTCATCCCCCTGGTTGCATCAGTCCCTTCAAAACCTCCAATATGGATATATGTTTGTTTTTCTGTATCTCCACCAGGCTTTGATGTCCCTGTTTGTGCTGGCATCCAAAGACGGCTGGGTAAACATCATGTACCACGGACTGGATGCAGTGGGGATCGACCAGCAGGTACAGTAACCACAAACAGATCCTGCAGGTAGCAACCGCTCTCTTGGGCTAGGTTGGCCATCCATTTGGACGTACCAAACAAATCATCTAAGCTTCCTCATTGGGTCCCCAAACCCTAGAAAGGAGCGCCTACGGATTTCCATCCAGTTGGACGTGACCGCAAGTCATCTTACCTTCCAGATCAGGCCACCAAACCCCCTAAAGGAGCGCCTATGGTTACAGGTGAAATGGTGCAGTGCTTCCAAATTACAACTAATCAAGCTCACGTCGACGAAGCAACAAATTGACTGGACATGAAAAAATACCCCTTTCATGTTGATTCCCTCCACCACTCTGAAATCGGACGACCCTGCCAAGAGATAAAAACAAACTTACCACTAATTGACTGAAAGGGCGGATGGAATGCCGTCAACAGTCCTACAAAGGTTTTCAAATCTGGACCCCGATGCAGACTGAGATGACTAGTAGACAGAAGGGTTGAAGGGGTGGCGGTGTTGACCAGAAGGTGTTCTGGAGCGTGGGGGTGATCTGGTTGAGGCCGCCGCTCTTGAGGACTGATTTGCTGAGACAAGATGAAGGCTGGAGCTCCTGCGACCCCTAAAATGAACAAGCCAAAGAAGAAGAAGAGGAAGAAGAGGACACAAACACAATGTTAGGCCATGCTTATAGAAGCGTCTCGCTTCCATTGATGACCCCTAAAGGGAACAGCCCAAAGACAAAGAAGAGTTCTGGTAGGTTGTACGATCAACCTTCACATAGTCTTGAGTCTCGAGGCTCAAACAGATTTACCCTGGACCGTCTGTGTGTGCGTACCGGAATCAGTCCTCATCTCCTCAAAAACGACTTGGTCAGGCTTCACAGTAGAATCAATACGTGGAGAAAGAAAACCTTCTGCCAGAATCACCTGCAAGAAAAAGAATCTCGCTCCAACCTCGTCTTTCAGGGGGAACAGAATGAGACAAAAACCTCCGACTTCCTGCAGAGATTCCTCTCTGCGTGATGTACTGGTGAGGGGAAGCACAGAACCTTCAGCGACCTCAGAAATCAGGCTTACATTCATTCACATGGAAAACGTGGAGGTCCGTCAATACGACGCAAATTAGTTTTTCTAAAGTGTCGACAAAAGGAACGGAGAGCTTAGAGAATTGGTTACGTCGGAAAACCTATTAGGGAATCTATTAAAGGGACGGAGTCAATATGGATGATTCAGTTTCCCCGCCTCGGGGTGAAACCTCACTTCAATCCAACACGGTTCTGAGTGACTAATCCCATTTACACACCAGCCATTGTTTTGTTTTTTTCTCTCCGTTGCTTTCAAAGCTCCAAATTGAAAATCTGACTCGTCTTCAGCTTAAACGCACCTGAGCTTGATTGTTGTTTCATAATGACTCCGTGAAATAACTACTTCCGAAACCAATCATGCAAATCTCCTCACTTCCATTGTCTCCCTGTTCAGACTCTTCCAGCGTTCCCGTCAGCCTTCTTCTCCCCGCCGCGTTTAATTAGGAAGTCAGTGTCAAAACTGGACAAAACGGTTTTGACGACCCGTTTCTCCTTGCTGACTATATTAACAACATGATTTTACAGAGAATCGACCCGGCGGAGAAACGAGTTCCAAACGATATTATATTTTATCGGAGAGGGACGACGGGTCCTGGTTGTCTCCTGGATCAGATGGGCGGCAAAGAGCGAGAAGATCCTCTCTAATAGGCTCAAATACTCCCTTTCCAAAAGTACACAGAGAACGCAAACCTCGACGCAATAGTACTCTAGGTTAAGAAAAAAATACATGAGATTCCTCCTTTAATGTCTAAGAGTTTGCCGGCCTCTAAATCTACAGACCAACTCCAACAAACTCTCTTGAGTATCTCTCAAATACTCTGTCGCTGCTCGTCTTCCACTTCAGCATCTCTGTTCAGCCCACTTAACCCCTAAGCTGCACGTCCAAAGAAACAGCCTAGGAATCAAGGGGAACAAAGGCATCAATAATAGGCTGGGCCCCCAACTCCACCTTGAAAAAAACATCAAAGGAATCAAGGGAACAAAGGCATCAATGAGGGACTGAACCCCCAGGGAGTCACGTTCAATGTACAGTCAGTCTCCGCAGAATCATACGCCACCACCACCAGTACCTGGACTGAAAGTGGGGGATTTATCTTGCCGCTTTAGATGTCCTTCGATGGTTCACTGAAGAGGCTGAATACTATAAAATAAACATCAAACGTCATCTTTTATTTCATTCTCTAGCGTCTCCTGATTGAAATAAAAATAAATGTTATACTCAAACAACTTTCCATTTTCACCCTCCACCGAGTTTTCCCCCTCCAGGCTCCTTCAGTCTCTTTACCCGCTCTACAATTTTTGATGAAATCGACAGTTTCTTCTCCGCTTTTCTGGCCGCCACCATTTTCTTCTTCTCCTCCCTGACTCATCTTTCCCCCTCCTCTTCCCTTCCTCTCCTCCTCCAGCCGCTGACCAACAACAGCCCCTGGATGCTGCTCTACTTCATCTCCTTCCTGCTCATCGTCAGCTTCTTCGTGCTCAACATGTTCGTGGGCGTGGTGGTGGAGAACTTCCACAAGTGCCGCCAGCACCAGGAGGTGGAGGAGGCCAGGAGGCGGGAGGAGAAACGGCAGCGCCGCATGGAGAAGAAGAGGAGAAGTAAAGTCATCAGTGAAATCTCCTCACACTCCTCAACCGTTTCTCCTCGTATCATCTCAGGTGTCATACTCTGGCTTCTTGTTTTCTCATCCCAGAAGCCCAGAAACTTCCCTACTATGCGTCATACGGTCCAGCCCGGTTGGCCATCCACTCCCTGTGCACCAGCCACTACCTGGATCTGGTCATCACCTTCATCATCTGCATCAACGTCATCACCATGTCTCTGGAGCACTACAGCCAGCCTCAGGTGAGCAGGCAGAGGGGATGGAGGCTATGGAGCAGATGGAGGACATGGAGGGGATGGAGGTGATGGGGGACATGAAGGAGATGGAGGTGATTGAGGGAATTGAGGAGATGGAGGAGATGGAGGGGTTGGAGGGGATTGAAGAGATGGAGGAGATTGGAGGAGATTGGAGGAGATTGAGGGAATAGAGGAGATGGGGTTTATGGAGAGGATGGAGGAGATGGAGGAGATGGAGGGGATGGAGGGGTTGAAGAGTTGGAGGAGATGGAGGGGATGGGGGAGATGAAGGAGATGGAGGTGATTGAGGAGATGGAAGAGATTGAGGGGATGGAGGGGATGGGGGAGATGGAGGTAATTAATGGAATAAGGAGATAGAGGAGATGGAGGAGATGGAGGTCAGGCTGTTGGCATCAGACATGTTGTGAGGCGTCTGAGGAGGGGCTGATGCTCCAGTCAGATTTAAATGGAGGATTCTCCCAGAAGAAAACATCGATCCTCCTGCTGATCAGAGTCATCTATTGAACCCAATAGATGATGGATCCAAAACCTGGGACCCCCAAATGTCCGGGTCCCGGGTTTTGTGGGACCCAGACATTTGGAGGACCCGGTCCAAATGTCCGGGTCCTCCTGGTCCTGTCCCACAGAAAACGTAGAATAACATGAACTTTGCGTTATTTTTTTTTATCAAATGTGATTTATTTTATTTTATTTTTAAAAGTTTCTGTAAAATAATGATGTTGGAGAAATTTTATTTAATTTTTTTTTATAAACAGGTGAGGATAAAAATATCGGCACTGATTTTGAAAATAAATGACGGAATAGAATAAATATCCTTAATTATCTCTATACAATCCAAAAAGTTTCACCTGAAGTTTTAGAGAGAATTTTATCAATCAAAAAATGAACAATTAAATATTAAAGTAACTAGTAACTAAAGCGGCCAGATAAACGTAGTGGAGTAGAAATAAAATATTTCCCTCAAAGACGTAGCGGTATAGAAGTAAGCAAAAAATAGACATAATCAAGTAAAGTCAAAGAAGTACAGAACTTGAGTAAATGTACTTGGTTACTACGTACCAGTATTTGCGAGTTTGAGTTACTCGTGAGTAATAATATAGTGAGTAGAGCATCGTGAAAAGTTGACTTTGTGTTTAGTGTTAAACATCAAACAGAATCAGCACCGGCGTAAAGGACGTTGTCATCAGCGTAAAGAGAGATCTTGTAGTTGTATACAGCAGAAGTAGAGTGTTTTTATATATAGTGAACCAAACTGAACCAGTGGAACAGAACCTGGGCGGGACCAGAGAGGTCATAAGCAACTAATACGGTCAAAACCCAAACGCTTGACACCGGAACCCAACCGGGACACGTCGTCCATCTCTGATAAAAATGTTGTCCTTTTTGTTTTTGTTGTTTTTATTGACGTGAAATAACTTCAACCCCCCTGTCCTCCGTCTGTCCCTCCCTCAAGTCTCTGGAGACGGCGCTGAAGTACTGCAACTACTTCTTCACCTCCACCTTTGTGATCGAGGCCTCGCTGAAACTGGTGGCCTTCGGCTTCAGACGCTTCTTCAAGGACAGGTAGGAAGCCGACCTCGGACTCTGAGGTTCTGTGTTGATCTGGTTTCTGAATCTGTATTGGTACCAGGAGGAGAAGTGATTTTTTTTTTAGTGGCACCTTTGATTATTCCAGTCAATTGAAGGTTAGTCCCACGCCTACAGAACCTCCGGTGGTCTGGACTTTTTGACTTTGCAGTTGGTCCGGACCAAAGTTCTTGATGTTAGACCAGCCGTGAACCAAGGTCTGGATCGAAGAGTTGTTATCTGGTCCGATGAAGGAAGGTGGTCTCAGTCCACATCAGACTGAACCATGTTTTGGTTTGGACCAATATCAGGAAGTCACATCAGGCTACCATCTGATCCACGAAAGAATAAAGAAGGAAGTAGTTGATTGTGAGGGACACACGGGGAAAAGAGGAGATAAGGTGTTCAACAGTGAACTGGATCGATGAAGAAATACTTTGGTTTTCTCCGGGCGACGGAGAGAGAGAGGATGTCTGAGTGTCGGCTACCCTCCAAAAATGTTTTTAACAAACCTTCAGACTTGTAACCTTCAAAATAACTTCACTAATCACTACTTTAAAAAGTCAAACGTGAATTAGACATTTTTAAGCTCGTCTAGGACTTCATTCCAGAATTTCACTCCAACAACAAACTAAAGGATTCTAAGGACGTGTCTGTAATACCGACACAAAGTCTGCGGTCCGATAAAAACTCTTGAAAAAAGTTTTTAAAGTTTAGAGATGAACAGGAACTTAGAGATCGGGCGAAAGTTGGATGGAACCCAGTTTTCCAAGTTGTTGGTTTTTGATTGAAGGTTGTAGCACTTCCTGTTTAAAACTAAGTTCTAGGTTTTGTTTTCACTCTATTACTTTAACTGTTTGTTTCTCAGCCAGATTAGTTAAATATTGCTGCACAGATTTGCACAAAATGTCACCCAGAGATAAAAAGAGTATAATAAAGTCTTGGCAGATCGAGGAGGAAATGTCCCAGACATGATTAAATCTTAGCGACGTCACGGTTTTTCATTTGGAATGAAATCAAACAAAAATAATGAGCCGTTTGTTTGTGATGTCACAATTTGCTGTGTTGAAACTGTCCATTATTGATGTCTTTGTTCTTTTGATGACCCTTTGATGTTCCTTTGGGGGTGGAGCAAGGGGCTCAGTTTCAAATGTTCCTTTGATTCCTTTGATTTTCCTTTGAGGCTGGAGCTGGAGGCCCAGCGCATCATTGTTGACTCTATTTCTTTGATTCCTTTGATGTTCCTTTGGGGGTGACGCGGGGGGGCTCAGTTTTAATTGTTCCTTTGATTCCTTTGATGCTTCTTTTGGCGGAAGAGCTTGGGCCTCAGTCCATTATTGTTGTCTGTGTTCCTTTGATGTTCCTTTGGGGTGGAGCTGGGAGCCCAGTGAGCTGAACAGAGGCACTGAAGTGGAAGGCGCTGGCGAAGGGCAGCTGCAGAGTGTCTGAGAGATACTCGGAGAGTTTGTTGGAGTTGTCTGTAGGTTTAGAGACCGGCAGTAACTCAGAGATTAAAGGAGAAATCTGCATCAAACCTCGGTTTAGGTTCAATTCCGGTTTAAATTTGAAAGAATGAAAGAAAACCCCAGGAGGTGAGAGGAAGAGGATGGCTCTTCGAAGAGGATGACCTCTTCTTTCTGACTGATGTCAGACCGATGGCGCTCCACAAAGTAATCAATGAGGTCCAGGGAGTCCCCGCCCACAACCCCTCTTTCGCGTCTCCAGGTTGTCTCCGTCGGGTCAGAACCTCATTTGTATGTAAAATAAAGAGTCGGCGCTGTGGCGGCACCATTTATGACAAAAAGGCTGACATTCTGGTGGAGGTTCTGGTGTCGATGGCGTCACTCTGATGACTTAATGCGGAACGCTTTGAGAAATAATTCATATAAATGATGTAATTAAGCGGCTCAGATTGAGGCTGCAGGAGCAGAGAGTCTCCGTTGGGGATTTTAATATCAGCACCTTCATATTCTGGCGGAGGGTCGTCTCCCGGGCCGGTGGAGCAGGTGCGACGGCGCCGGAGGAGATTATTCCACAGTCCCTACTATGTAAATTCCATTATTACAGCTTCGATTTCATTATAGCGGCTCCCGATTCCATTTTTAGACTCAGAGGGGAAACGGGTCGTTTCCTTACTTCCTCCTTCCTTTCATGTCCTCCTTTGTGTTCTTCGGGAGGACTTCTCTGTTTACGGGGCGAACCGGGTCGGAGCCGGTTCCCACCTCTGTGAGCCCCCGCTGCTCTGCGACGGAGATTTTAAACCTGGAATGAACTTGAGTTGAGAATGGAAGAAACTTTCTGACACGTTTGACGGTTTATTCGTGTATCGCCTCAGGCTTTTTTAAAAAAAAAAATGTATTTATACTTTATGCACAATGTTTCTGCAGAATCCTCCGTCTGTAGTTTAAATATAATTGCAGAAATGAAACAAAAAGGTCTCAACCCACCTCTCAGAGTGAAACAGGAAGCTGGTGTGAGGAGAAGAGAATAGAAAAGATCTTTATTGTCATTGTTTTGAAATCAACGAATCACCGTTTAGCAGCTCTTTTTTAGGCATAAATCAAAACTCAAAAATGAGCAGCAGCTTCAAAAGTGGCAGATAAAAACATAGGAATATAACTAAAATGTATAGAAAAGCGAGGTAATTAAAAACAAGAGGTATTATGTACGGTACTCACAACAGGCGATGCCTCTCCTCAGGGTCTGTGGACACCCAGAACCTTAGAAACAGCTTTGGAACCCTTCCCAGACTGATGGACTAAAATCTCGGTCTGGAATTTCTGTTGATTTTGGCATAGTCTGCTACTGGTGAGACCTGGGAGCCGACTTCCCGACACTGAACATGGTCTATCTTCAGTGAGGATGCCGGTAGTCATCAGGTCTCGTTGGTTCTAGTCCAGCTGGAACCTGTCGGGTGATTTTGATGACTCAGTCTCTGAGGGGGCGGAGCCTCTGTCACGGCGCCGTGGTTCTGTTTTCTCTCCGTGTCGCTCCTTCATTAGGTTTGTATTCTTGTTGTTCTGGCAGACAATGCCGCAAATTTGTTCCTGCGGCGGCGAGCTCTGCATCACGCCAAAGTTGTTCCTCTGTAATTAACATAAATATTCATGCGGAAGGGGGCCATCAGGTGAGGGGGGGCCGGGCCTCGTCTTCCCGCCACGTCAATTGTGGGAGAATTATGCAAATGAGGCGTAAAGTTGATGTCTAATATTAATATTCATAAGGACATTAGCATAAGACGGAGTGTGATGAGAGCAGCCAGGAAGACCTGAAGCTCACAAATACACACACACACACACACACACTGATCATGTGTGTGTGTGTGTGTTCATGTGTGTGTAGGTGGAACCAGTTGGACCTGGCCATTGTTCTGCTGTCAGTGATGGGCATCACCCTGGAAGAAATAGAGATCAACGCCTCCCTCCCCATCAACCCCACCATCATCCGCATCATGAGGGTGCTGAGGATCGCACGAGGTACACACACACACATACACACACACACACACACACACACACAAATACACACATACACCCACACACACACATACACACACATATTACACACACACACCTACACACACACACACATGCATACACACACATACACACACACACATACACACACACATACACACACCTACACACACACATACACACACCTACACACACACACCTACACACACACACACACACACAAACATACATACACACACACAAACATACATACACACAAACATACATACACACACACCTACACACACACATACACACACACATACACACACCTACACACACACATACACACACACACACACACCTACACACACATACATACACACACATACATACACACACACACATACACACACACATACATACACACACGGTTTGGCTCAACCAGTGACGATGAGAGCATGAATCAAACCCCGACACTCTGAACGAACCAGCAGAAACATCCAGGACTGTATATGGAACCAATCAGCCATAACATTATGACCACTGACAAGCTTTGGATGTGAATCATCTGGTTACCGTGGTAACCTGCTTCTGCCTCAACGTGATGAGAGCCTCAGCCGACCACAGGGACCGTATGGAACCAACAACCCTTCATGCAGACCCATCTCCAGTTCTGGACCGGTCTTTATTATTCTGGACTTTTGCTCTCAGTATTCAGGAGGAGCGCTGGATTCCTCTTAACTCCACAATGAGGAGTTCAAAGGCTAATTACATCAGCAGCGTTAAGCCCCGCCCTCATTAGCCTCCGTAACGCAGCCCGGACAGCACCGAGTGGACCCGTGGGTGATATTCTAATTAAACGGAGCATACAAAGCGAGGGGGGGGGGGGTCAGAAGATGAGCGTGAGGTTAGCGCCTCTCCTCTGCTGTCAGAACAATCCGCTCTGACGGACTGTTAATGAAGTCACGTGACTCTCAATCGAGTTCTGCTGAGAGAACCTGATGGAGCGGGTCGCTGCGCCGGAACCTTCTTTTTTAAAAGTTATAGTATCCGAGTGAAAGTTTTGACTCTTGTTCTCGTGAGGTCAGAAACAAAATAAAAGAGGCGTAGATAAAGTAGTAGTTCTGGTGGTTCTGGTAAACCACCAGAACATCTACAGGCCCAGATTCCCTAATGATCCGACGCAGAAGGTTCCTACAGTTCTGGTTAATTACTCACTGGTCCACTTCATCCACCAGTGTCCTGAGGGAGCTCCATCTCCCAGGATGCTTTGCTGCCTGAGCAGCTGCTGCCGTCCCCCTACAGAATACCTCGGTGTTCTTCTCCCCTCCTCCTCGGCCCGGTTCCTCCTGAGATAAACCTGCTGGGGATTCTCTAATGGAGAGGCAGAAACGGATCGATCGTTTGTTATCTCTCTCCACGGCTCCCACCTCTCTCTCTCTCTCTCTCTCTCTCTCTCTATGGCTCCCACCTCTCTCTCTCTCTCTCTCTCTCTCTCTCCGGGCCCCTGTGTCATCGTGTCTCTCTTTACCTTTCCCTCCATCCGTCCCCCCTCCCCGACTCACCCTCTCATCTCCCCAACAGTTCTGAAGCTCCTGAAAATGGCCACCGGGATGAGAGCTCTGCTGGACACGGTGGTCCAGGCTCTGCCTCAGGTACGTGTCACACACACACACATACACACACATACACACACAGATACACATACACACACACATACACACACACATACATACACATACACGTACACACACTCACACACATACACATACACACACTCACACACATACACATACACACTCACACACATACACATACACACACTCACACACATACACATACACACTCACACACATACACACACTCTCATGCACACACACTCACATGCACACACACAAACTAACACGCACATACAAATATGCACACCCAGTCGCACATACATACACAAACACACTCATACACTCACTTGAACGCACATACACAAACACTCACACACACTCACACACAGACACACACTCATATACAAACACACACACACATACACTCACTCACACTCACACACAGTCACTAACATAACAGTCACACAACAGTCACACAAACTAACAGTCACACAAACATACAAACACACTCACTAACACACAAACATACAAACACACTCACACACACACACATACACACACACACACACTCACACACAGACACACACTCACATACAAACACACACACACAAACATACAAACACACTCTCACACACACACGCACACACACATCTCACCACAAGGACACACAGGAGTTAATAAAAATTTGTGGAATGATTAACGACGGAAGCGTCCAGAGAATATTTTCCTGTTTTTGACCTCGGAGCGGTGGCCCCGCCCCCTTCGTCGATGACGGCCACATATATTCAGGTCGTACGAAAAACCCTCTTTGGTTTAAATGTAGGATTCCTAATCCCCACTGCTGCCGAGCAAAGATCATTAATTAAATTAAAGTTGTTTTTCTCACTTGTCCTAGGATTTATGGAAAACGTGGGACGGCTCCAGCCCGGAGTCCCGGATGGGATTCAAGAAAAACCACATAAATAATAATCTTCATTATTAACGAGGTCACCAAGGAGAGGGCGCTCCTCGGCCAGATTGGCTCGGCGTCGCCGCCAGAACGTCTAAAAGAGGACAAATAAATCTTCAGCAAAAAGTTTGACAAAAAAATGGCAACGATAAATCAACGTTAAATATCGCCGACCACAAAAGACGAAAAAATATATTTGAAGAAAAGTTTCATCTTCATTTTTATGTCCACCAAAAAAAAAACGTCCACCAAATATTCTTCATTCGTCATGCGACGGCAGAGGTGGTAAAAAGTACTCAAGCAGTACTTCAGTTACTCGTGTGGAAAAAAACACTTCACAAATAATCACAAGTAATAATTTACTTCCACACAAGTACAAGTGAAAACAGTCTGAATAGTACTCCGAATATAAAAGTAAAAACAATGAAACGTATTAGTACAACAGGCAAAAGACCAAAAGTGAAAGTATTAGTATAAAAGTGAAAAGTAGTAGTAATATTTTAAAAGTTAAAAGATACAAAAGTAATACTATAAAAGTGAAAAAGTAAAAGTATTAGTATCAAAGATAAGAAGTATAAAAGTGAAAAAGATTAAAAAATTGTAGTATAAATGTTAAAAGGTTTTTACCTTTTAACGTAAAAGTATAAAAGATAAGAAGTATAAAAGTAATAGTATAAAAGTGAAAAAGTAAAGTAATAGTATAAAAGTGAAAAAGATAAAAATAGTAGTATAAATGTTAAAAGGTATAAAAGTAATAGTATAGAAGTGAAAAAGTAAAAATACTAGTATAAATGTTAAAAGGTACAAAAGTAAACTATAAAAGTAATAGTATAAAAGTAAAAAGTAGTAGTAATATTACAAAAGTTAAAAGGTACAAAAGTTGTATTAGTAGTATTAGTATAAAAGATAAGAAGTATAAAAGTGATGGTATAAAAGTGAAAAAGATAAAAAATAGTAGTATAAATGTTAAAAGGTAAAAGTAGTAGTATAAAAGATAAGAAGTATAAAAGTAGTAGTAGAAAATTGAAAAGTAATATTAGTAGTATAAAAGATAAGAAGTATAAAAGTAATAGCATAAAAGTGAAAAAGATAAAAAATAGTAGTGTAAATGTTAAAAGGTATGAAAAGTATAGAAGTGAAAAAGTAGAAAAGTAAAAAGTAATAGTGTTAAAGTGAGAAGGTGTAAAAGCGAAAATTTATAGTATAAAAGTCAAACAGTAGAAGCAGCAGTATAAAGTGAAAATATACAGAAGTGAAAAGTGATCATATAAAAATCAAAAAAGTGAAATTAGTAGTATGAAAGTGTAAAAGTATTGTTAAAGTGAAAAGGTATGAATGTGTAAAAAAAATTGTTTAAAAGCGAATAAGTTCAAAAGTGAAATGTAAAAGTATGAAAGTGAAAAAGTAATAGTTAAAAATGAAAAGGTAAAAAAGTGAAACAGTATAAGAGTAGTCGTATGAAAGTGAGAAAAGTACAAAACTGAAAATGAGTGTTATGAATATGAAAAGGTACGACATTAAAGAATACTAGCATAAACGTGAAAAAGTTAAAGTAGTAGTATGAAAGTGAAAAAGTATAAAGGTGAAGAGTTGAACTATAGGAGTTTAAAGAGCCTCTGAACTGAGAGGTAAACCGGGTCATTGTCTTTCTGAAACGGTTCTGGTGTGGACCCGCTGCTTTTTTCCGTCCCACTGACCCACTATGTGTTCTGACCTTTTTTAAACGAGCTACATCGTAGCAGACGTAATAATCTGGTCGTCATGATTTGAAAAATGTCATAACGTTGAACTCAACAGCCCAGATTCCTCTTTTACCTGGTTTACGTTCACACCTGAAAACCAGAATCAAGGTCCTGGACAAGGTTCAGGTTTTTGTTCTACTGTAAAAGTTTGACCCGGTTCGTTTTGCTTCAATAACAAGTGCCATCAAGCACCTTCAGCCGTCATCTTCGCCCACAATGCAACTTCATCCGGTCGTCATTGACCGACCTCGAACCGAGACCACCGCTTTTTAATGGGACCAAAGTCCGATAGTTTGATCCGGTTCTTGGTCCAGAGGAGGTTTCACATGTGCAAATTTGGTGCAGATCCAACTTAAAAAGTCCGTATTGTGAAGGCTTCCCCTTCGCCACCAAAACAATTCTGTGATGCAACATGGGTCGGAGTGACTTCTGACATCTGTCCGCTACAGAGAGCTCCTACGATGGTACCGCCAGCATCAGAACTGGACCCGGCAACAATGAAAGAAGGTGGTCTGGTTTGATGGATCAGGATTTCTTCCACACCATGTGGATTGGCTGGATCAGTGTGTGCCGCTTTCCTAGGGAAGAGATGGTACCAGGTTGTATTAACGGAAGAAGACAAGGCAAGGGAGACAGTCTGACGCTTTGGACCATGTTCTGCTGGGAAACTTTGGGTCCTACCATTCAGGGAAACGGTCCCTAATGGCAGCAGCATGTTCCAGTAGGATGATGCTCCCGGACTCACCGCAGGAATGGTTCAGGAATGGTTTGAGGACCTCAACAAAACCAGTTCAAGGTGCTGACTTGGCCTCCAGATTCTCCAGATCTCAATCCAATCCAGCATCTGTAGGATGTTCTGGAACGACAAGTCTGAACCAAGGACCCACTTCCAAGACGTAAAGGATCTGCTGCTAAGGTTCCGGATACCTCAGCTCACCTTCAGAGGTCACTCCTCAGCGGGTCAGAGCAGGTTCTGTGGTGGAAGGGGGACCCGGACAGACCTTAGACATCAGGCAGGTACTAGTCCTCTCTAAAACCCGACATGCAGGTATCAGAATCAGAACACCTGCTTCTGTCGTCTCCGCAGATGAATGTTTTATGAGTCTATAAGAAGCGAGGAACTTGTTCAGTACAAAGTCTTAGAAGTTTGTGGATCAGTGCCGGTTTATTTGTTGTGAATCTAAAGTTCTACAAAGACCAATCCTCTCTCTGGCTCTCCCTGTGCTCCTGTCGCCTCCTCTCCCACTGTAAAGCCTCCGTAACATCCAGTTTCCTCGCGCCTCCTGTCTTCAGTGCGCCTCCCATCTGAGCTCCGGCGCCTTTAAGACATCAGAATGGTCTTAAGTTACAAAATGCTTAGGGCTGAGTTGTCGCTTTTTCAATCCCCACCTGGATACAGCAACATGCACAACATGATGGTGGAGTTCTCCTCCTGGTTCTCCCTCCCTCGTGACTCCCTCTCCTCCTCTTATAAAACTACACCTTATTCAATTTCCCTCGCCTTACGTGCCCGTCTAATGGAATCATCCAGAATTGCCTTCCCAGTGAGGTGACTTAGCTAATGGCATTATGCTTATTGCCTGCTATTGCACCCCTGGGAGTCCTGCACCCGTTGGCGCCGCATACATCTTATCTGAGGGTGCCGGAGGAGGGGGGATGGCTGCATATCAGGAAGTCAGCAGAAAGGGTTTAATAGAGAGATTTGTCCTTATTCCTGAGCGAAGGACCGGGTTTAACCCTTGATTGCTTGGATTAGCATGCTTTCACACTTGAGCTGTTTGGACACAAACCAGGGTTGGTTCCTTTGGATAGTCCGGTTTATTTGGGCTGGTGTGAAAGCTCCTTCAAACTCTGGCGGGGCCCAAACAAATAATCTCTGGTCTGCTCTTAACGGGAATCTCAGTTTGCTTCCAAGAGAAACCTGGTGCTGTTCGTTTTTGGGGTTGGAAGCAAAGGGGACCAAGTTATAAACCAAAGGTATTGAGTGAGGAAAGCATAGTGCATCATGGGACATTTATGTGATTTAATACATTCAAATCCACGTCAGTATATCGCTCGGCGTCTCTGGTACCATGACAACAACTTATTATCTCCTCTGCACTACAATTATTAGTTATTTCGTTACGATGAAATAAAGAAAACGCAGTTCCTTCTTTTGGCACCCTTTAAAAACACATCAGTAAAAAAAAGGAGTCTAAAATCTTTGTGCCGATTTATTGGAAATCTGTCCAGCAACCTCGCAGAAACTCATCCATCAACAACGACCGATTGTGATCCATCGAAAGAGACGGAACTTCTGTCAGAGTTTACCCGCATGTGTGAAGTGATGATGACGTGTGAATTCTCTTCTTTGTGATGAAGGTGGGGAACCTGGGTCTCCTGTTCATGCTGCTGTTCTTCATCTACGCGGCTCTGGGAGTGGAACTGTTTGGAGAGCTGGGTGAGTCCATAACCACTTCGGAAACCGGACCTAAAGCAGGTTATAACCGGTTCTTCTGCAGATCTGACTTTTTAGATTTAACTCCTCATCCCAACACTGTGTGGCTTAGGGTTGCTGTCCTTACGCCCAGAAACAGCTGGTTCAGAGTCCAGTTTGATTAAAAAAGTTCTTTAAAAAACCTCTTTGCACTCTCAAAGCCAAAAAACAAACAAACTGTGGAATGTCAGAGCTGATTGAAAATCTTGAGGGTCCAGAAACATAAGCTGGTTGTGTTTGTTGTTGAGGCCTATTGAAAATGAACCCAAAACGAGAAGCTCCCTCGGTTCTGACTGACTGGTGGGCCGTCTGGGATTTAACCTCCAGTAGGTGCTTGCCCTTCAGCAAGTCGCAAATGATTCTGTCCCGTCCATCTCAACAGTTGGAATAGTCCCTACATGTATATTACCTCTAGAAACATCTAGTTGTCAGCTAACACATGTTAGCTAGCTAGCTAAACAAATCTGGAACTTGACTGACATAACAGATGACTACGCCCTTTGACCTTGTAGTGGAAGTGACGTAGGCATCAATGAATTCTAAACACAAGTAGTCAGTTGGACACATTTGGGGATGCACGATAGACACAGGTGGAAACGGCGAAGTGTCTCGCTGTCCGCTTGTGAACCTATCACCCAAAATGCATTTTAAAACCGAGTCCAAACAGGGTCTAAGTTTCTCCTTGAACTTGGGTGAAAGTGGAAAAGCGAGAAGGTTATTCTGTGACGTGGCTCAAAGTTTTTATGTGAATGAACCTTCTTAAAGGTTTGACTTTGACTCTTTCCCGTCCGTCCCTCCGCCCCCTGTCTTACCTCAGTCTGTAACGCCGACTACCCCTGTGAGGGAATGAGCCGACACGCCACTTTTGAGAACTTTGGGATGGCGTTCCTCACCCTCTTCCAGGTTTCTACCGGCGACAACTGGAACGGCATCATGAAGGTACGTCACTTTGTTCATTCATGTCATCAAATGTTGAGATGAGGATCCAGCAGGAAGTCCAAAGACAAGTCCAGAGATATGTGTGTGTATGAGTGTGTTGTTCTTCAGCCGGCAGAACCTGTTACCCTATTTCACACCAATCTCAGCCCAGACAGAAGCGAGGAGAATCCGTGACTGAAGCATTTCAGCTCAGGTCAAGCGCGCCCTTCAGAGAAGATGGGGCCGCGCAAAAAAAGACAAATGACAAAATCTAAGAAGCACTTGACGCCCCACTTGTTCCTTCTGTCCTCTCTCCAATCACACCTTAGTACCTGGAGCTCTTGAAATGTTATCGCAGCCCGTTTCCAGGAGGAAGTTCATCAGCGCTGATGAGGCTCTCAGAGAGATAGAGCGTTGACGAGAAGGGGAAAATGAATCGGGCCTTGAGCTCTCGACAGTCCGGACAGATTCTTCTGAAGGAGTAATCGAAGCAAGACGTGTTGAAGTCTTTATTAGTTTTTTAACAAAAAACAAGTTTAATATTCATCTACAGTCCAAAAACATGCTGTAGGCCCAACACCAGCTGGGATAGGCTCCAGCCCCTCCCTACGGAACCCTTACCAAGTCAAGAAGAATGGTACTAGTAGTTGAAGGTTGCAGAGAGTAGATAGATTTTGGTCAACAGCCTTTAAACTAGAACCTTGTTGTCTTTCCCAACAGCAAGAGCATACGCCCGAAAAGTCCCCAGATTGGACTCTTCAATTTAAACTTGAAGTTAAGATTGAAAAATATGAACTTTTGGAGTAAAACATTTTTTTTATACAGGATGGATGTCCTTGAGTCGATTCAGAGTTACCAGAGTTGGACTAAACGAGATCAAAGGTTGTAGCATTCACGGCCTGAAAATGAAAGCTCCCTCTAGTGTCAGAACTATACAACAAGCTTTCCTAAAATCAATCCAGTTCCTCCTCACACTGAGGTCTATGTGGGTATAACATTGGAAAAATTATCCGTGAAGTAGTTTTTGAGTTGTGTCCGGAAACAGTGTTCTTCGTGAGAAGTAGAGCGCCCCCTAGTGAGTAAAATATGCTCTACTAGAGTAGAATATGATAAATACAGGATAGATCTGCTCGAGTCGATTCATAGACAGGAAATTTGAACTAAATCGAACCAACGGTTGAGAATTTAAGGCCTGACAATTTTAGAGATAAAGCTCCCGGAAATATTGGAAATATAGATCCAAACTTTCCCAAACTCTCTCCAGTTCTCCCTCACACTAAAGTCTATGCGTGTATAATTTTTTTAAATGACCCATGATATAGTTTTTGAGATATCGTATTATCACAAAGGATCTGTGTGACGACCAATCCTTAATAAGCCCGACTTTTCTACTTTCTACTTCAATAAACCCTTTTTCAATTATTTTATTATTTCTAATATTCTCCATTCTTGTCTCCTCCGTTCCACACCCCTGACTTCTCCCTCCACCCACCCACCAGGACACCCTGAGGGACTGCCCACAGGAGGGTCCGGGCAGCGAATACGGCTGCCACGCCGGGCTCCAGTTCATTTCCCCGCTGTACTTTGTCTCCTTCGTGCTGACGGCCCAGTTCGTCCTCATCAACGTGGTGGTGGCGGTTCTCATGAAGCACCTGGACGACTCCAACAAGGAGGCGCAGGAGGACGCCGAGATGGACGCCGAGATCGAGCTGGAGCTGGCTCAAGGAGGCCTCTGCTGCATGATGGGGGGCATCGGCGCCATAGCCGGGGCCACGGGCGCTGCCGCTGGCGTGGCCGGAGGCGGAGGAGCCTCCGGTACCGTCGCCGTAGGGACAATCGGGAGTCCGAGCGGCGGGGTCATTGGACCGCAACGAGATGTTGGAGGAGGCGGGGCTCCTCATGAGGGACACGTCCACCATCGATGTCGACTCTTCTCTCCCGCCCAGGTAAGAAGAAGTTCCTCTTCTCCGCTCGGCCTCTGGGGAGATGAAAACGTGGATTCAAGTTTGACTCTGATGCAGCAGAATATCGTGATATCGTACCGTTACGCAAACGCCGAGGATGGATATTTAGGGTCCAACTCATCTATTGTCTTCCTTTTATCTGGGGTCCGGTCTCGGTGGCAGAAGGTATTCAAGCGTACTAAAAAATGTCCCCCTCGCCAGCGACAGTTTCCAGCTCTTCCTGGAGGATCCTCACCTCCAGTGAGGTTTGGCTCTCCTCCAACGTCAAACAAAAATGATCACAGCAACTCTGACTTTCTGCAGGTGTTGGACTGGATCCGGAAACGCCTCAAAACACCAGACAATCTGGGTCGGACCTCAGTTCCAACAAAAGTTCCGGACACATTCTCTGCTCCAACCGTCAGGAGGGTTGCATTCAGGTGTAATCAGCTATTTGAGCCTACGCATTACAGCTCAGTGGCCCTCATCAGAGCGTTGTGGAGTTGGTTGCACTGGTGCATTGTGGGTTAAATGAGTCTTTGCTAACTGTATTGTCCGGTGGTCAAGAGAGAATATAAGAAAAAGTGCAGCGGTGAAAATATTTCCAAAAATATTTTGTAGTTTACTTGTTTGTTCGGCCATAAAATATGAGAACTCAACTAAAAAGTACATAAATCTCGCATTGGGGAATTTTTATTTAGGGGAAACACTCCCTCTTGTGGTGAATTTGGTGTCGGATGTTGGTATTCTTCGAAACAAAAACCGGGTGTGGAGACGAATCCAAGAGTATCTGCAAGGTATTTAGAAAAAAAGGCGTCGTCGTCGATTTCTTCCAGCTTAAAAATCCAAAAGGTCCGAGACGGTCGCCACCTCTTGTTGTTGGTTTGATATAATCAATCTGCTCTTCTAGCAGCATTTTCTTCGCTATAATATTCTGGCACGAGGATGAAGAAAAACAAAGATCCAAACTAAAGGACCATCAAAAAAACACAAATTAAAGACGATATTCTCACTTTTGCATGAACTCTACTCCTACAATCATCGGAACACGGCCGTACCAGAACCACCGTGATTGGGTTCAGTGAGGTCGGTGCAGCTCCCTGATCAGCAGCGAGTCAGAACAGGCTCCATCTGTAATCATGATGCCGAGAAATATCACCTGCAGATGAGGTCAGGGGTTATTTTTGGGGGGGGGACCAAACGAGCAAAATCTCATTCATGCGGACGGTTGAATCCTCACATTTCAGGATAGATGGAGAACGAGGAAAAGATGGAGGATTTGTTGTTCTAAGTGTGCGTGCCATCTGATCTCGAGGGTAGGGATAACTGGAAAATGGAAGAATATCTCCACGAGAACTGTAAGATCATCTGAGTGGGAGATTCGGGACCTTACATCTGATTGGTTCGTAATAAACTCATGTATTTAAATAAGTTCAATCTAGTTATCATCCACTTCAGGGAAAAGTTTCTATTTCCTATGATTCGTGCGTTCAGGCTCTGGCGCTCTGAAGCCACCTCCCCTTTTCCTCCCCCAAGCAAAACTTTATTGAACAGCTGCCAAGTTATTCGCAATCTTTGGTTCCCAATTTTCATTTTACAGCTCAAATGTAAAACGTGTAAGATGTTCCGACCCAGTTCTCTGAACCAGTACAAATCTGGTTCTTGTCAAAGTCTCTCAAATCCTCCCGCTTGAACGTTTATCCTGCTTCCAACATCAACTTCAGGACAAAAATGTTCACCTGATGCCTAACATATCAGACGCGCTAGACAGTTAGCCGTGGAAAACCAGACGATCAACGTTCTTTTGACTTCACCTGTCAGCGGTTACAATGTTATGGCTCATCGGCGTAGGCACACGTATTCTCGTGGAGATTTTTAAACACCTGAGAAGAAGAGAGAAGTCCAGGAGAGAACAGAGGTAGGCTGACAACGGAGGAGTTGGAGGACGTTGGGAGATCAGGAGTGGGCGGCCGCCACCGTCTCGTTTTGCTTCTAGCTACTCGTCTGTCAGCGGGCTGGTATTTATAACCAGAGGGCGAGTGAAGAGAGAGAGAGAGGGAGAGAGAGGGAGAGAGAGGGAGAGGGGGAGGGGGAGAGAGAGGAGGACTTGTTTAAATCCCGGCTCTGATTAGCCAGCAGTCTATTTTTATCAGCGTTCATAACGAGATGTTTTCTCCCACAGTGAGTCAGACAACAAAAACGGGACAAACGGGAGGTGCTGAAGGAGCTTAAACAGGCCCGTGTGATACAATGTGGTATCAAGTTGCTGCGTTACGGGTTCATGCCGGCACGACCTCTGACCCCAGGAGATTAAAGTTAGCTTAAAAGTACTTCAATCCAGAGGGAATAAAGTGAGAACCTTTTACGCAGGCTGTTCAAGGCAGGCCTGACTCCTGCCTTAATCCCGCCCCTCCTTTCAGTACAAACAGATTCAAGGAATGATGGGGGCGGGGTCTGGGGCTCCACCTCTGAGATAGCAGTGGAGGTAGTTACAGAGGTGAAGCAGACATCCGTATGAATGGGTTCCACCAGCGTGGAGGAGCAACTGTGACGTCTGATGCTGTAAAATGTGCGCTGCTAACAACGGTTACTCTTAAAAGCAGCAGGTAGCGGTTAGCAGCTAGTAGCAGTAAATAGCTAGTAGCAGCAGTTAGCATCTATTAGCAGTTATTATGGAGTATCAGTTCACAACTAGTCACATTAAGTAGTGAGTAGAAGTTAAAAGCTGGAAGCCATTAGCAGCAAATAGTGGTTACCAGCTAGTTTATGTTAGCAGCTTTAATGTTTTAACAGGTAGTGGCAGTTGGCAGCTAGTAGTGGTTAGCGTCAAGTAGCTGGGAGTATCAGTTAACCACTAGCCACAGTAAAAAAAAAAGACTAACAGTTTAAAGCAGGTTACAGCTAGAACCATTTTATAGCTATCTACATTAGGCAGCAAGTAGCGGTTAGCAACTTATTGCTGTTAGAAGCTAGAAGCAGCTAGAAATGAGTTAAATAAAAGTGCACTCGCGTGTTGTCTGCATATAAATCATATGGTATGTGAACTTCACTAACTACATCAGCTATCATTGCTTACATTAGCTAATGTTAGCTATTATTGCTATAGCAGCTAATAGTTACAGCTAGCTTCTTGGATCCAGAAGGAGACATACTGTGGTGGGACAGATAACTGGAGGTCTTTTATCCAGGAGGAATGCGCTGAGATTCTGTTTTTCTTAGGCTACGCTACGTGTTAGCATATTAGAAGAACTACCACTGGCTGTAATTTTGAATTTCATAGGTCTTTATGATATCTTTCTTACGTTTCCTAAATTAGGACTTTATGCGTTTTTGGCCGCCCTCTAGAAGCCAAGCTTTAATCCTAAAATAGGATTTTTAGTTTTATTTCTCCCTTCCTTGCAGAAGGAAAAGTGTTTCTGTTACACCAAATATCCTAAATGTCGTCCTAAAGCTGAATAAGATTTCACGCTCCATCTGTAATGAGGCCCCCGGAGCTAAATACAACCTTCTCCACGCCGCCGCCGCCGCTTCCTGCTGGAAACAAGCGGAGAGTCAATAGAAACACGGCGCTCATTAGAAGAACCTCGGCTGGTTCTGCTCTCGCCGCTCCACAGAGTCTGGATCTCTTTGCAAATGGCTCATTAATGTTTGCGGTGGGTTTTGGGATCGTTAAGCCCCTCCCCCATCCTTAACGAGCTCGGGTGGGTCGGTCCTTTTGGAGATGGGAACACGCTTCATGAGGGAGTCTGGTATTGCTTCTGTGGTTCCGGCAAAGACACAAAAAAATTATTAGATGTCTGAGATCCACCAATCAGCCAAAACATTAAAACCACCAGAATTCTCTCCCCACACACATCAATAAGCCTCAGGAGGTCCTGATTCTGGTGCCGGCTCACCGGTAGTCCTTCCTTAGACCACTCTGGTGGATCCAGCGGACCTCTGAAGGTTTTCCGTGGTGACTGGACTCAAGAGGTAGGAAGTACTTAAATACAAAATACTTTGATTACTGTACTTAAGTTCAACAAACATTTTAAGTTAAGTAAACGATTGACTTTTATATGTAATTTTTAACTTGTAAAATAAAGTTTTCTGGCATTTATTGAGGCCTGTTGATAAAAACTTTTCATGGGGAATGATTCTGTGAAACTCTGATAGAGAGGGAGACAGAAAAACGAGTTATGCTGATTTATTTTGAATTGAATCTGTTATTCGAGTATTTTCTGTTCCGTCGGTTTGTTCAGAATTCTATAAAATGAGAAAAATAAGAATAAATTTGTCATCAAACCTCAGATTAACAGTGGCAGGTTTGAATTCAGGCCCTCGATGTCGACGCCATCTTTCATTTTGGCCCCCTTTGAGACTGAGTTTGAGACCCCTGGTCCAGAGGAAGCAAAGGTCGTAACAAGGTTTCTGTGGAAGTATCATTACCGCTGCTGCAGTTTCAGGCAGGAAGGAAGGAGGGCAGGGGTTTCTGGAGGTCAGATCTTCCTCCTTTTTTCTCATCCACCAAGGTCTTTCTTCCTCCGCCTACTCCTCCTCCTCCTCCTCCTCCTCCTCGCCTGGATTCCCCAAGGGGGAAGACACTTTGATCATCGAGATTTCTAACCCCACAGTTCACAACAGTATAACATAATATCCACCAGGAAATAAGAATCCAGCCATCCGGACTAAAATGATCACCTGACCTCTGTGTCGAGATCAATTTTGGTAGGTTATTTGCGACTTTTTGGACTGAAACACTGAGCAGAACTTCGAGTCGGACTGATCCCTCTTCACCCGAACTTCATTCATTTTTTACTATTCGATGCATTAACAGTAGATCTCGGCTTATATCGGCACATGAAAAGCCAGCTTGACTTGGAAAAGGTTGGCGGCCTGCTGGACGACGTGGGGTCCAGTGTGGATGATTTATCTGGACTGGAGAGACCAGAAGAATCAAACCGGGTCACGGCCACGGTTTACTCCTATCAAGGCCACCGGCTTAACCGATAAATCAGGCCATCACCCGGCACCTGAACCAGCACCTACGCGTGTAAGTGCAGAATCAGCGGGTTCTGCCGAGGTCTGAGAATCGACCAGGGCCGACCTCTAACACCGAACGCCATCAGCGACAACTCTCGGGCGGAGAGGAAAGGGGGAGGGAGTAAGAATTAAGGCGGGGGATAAGAAGCTTTGGACTTGGAAGGAAGGAAGAAAAAAAAAGAGCTGACAGAGAAAAACGAGTCTTAAAGAGAAAGATAGAGAAAATCTCCTCCTTCGGAATAAATTTAAAAGCTTATCGGCCATAAAAGAATTAAAATGACACCCGAATACTTTAATCATGTCCGTCTGTTGACCTTCACCTGCTTCCAACTACATTTCCTCTCATTTGTAATGATGAATTATAAGGTTAGGAAATCTGTTTTGACATTAAAAGCTGCCATTACATTGAAGGATTGGACCCTGGACCGGGCCAAGTCTGCCAGGAACCAGTCCATCACCCTGATTCTGAAGTTATGAATGAGTAAACTTGAGGTTTGCGGCTAATTCTGCAGCCTTAAGTCCGACTATTGATAATATAATATATAATATAATTGATAAATAGAGATATTTCGATTTGATAATGAAGGAAAATGGTTGATATTTGTTAGCTTAATCAACCAGCGATGAAGTCCAGCGATAACAACGATTCTGAAACCTGACCTAGTAAGACCTAGTAGAACCGAGTAGAACCTAAGATAATCGCACCTTCTATAGCTTTATTGTGAAAGACGTTAGGTGTTGTTGAGAATGGTGGCATTGCGATCGGGTCAAAGGACCCTGAGGTGAACAGGAGGTTCGGTTCGTATCGGTCCGTTGTGGTGAAGAAGGAGCTGAGCCTTGAGGCAGAGTTCTCAATCTACCAGTGGATCTACGTTCCATCCCACACCTATGGTCATGAATCCTGGGTAGTGACTGAAAGAATGAGGTCAAGGATACAAGCGACAGTGATGAGCATCCTTTGTAGGCGATGTGGGCCCGGACTCAGAGATAAGGTGAGGAGCTGAGATATCGAAAGAACCCCGTTGAGGTGGTCCGGGCATCTGATTGGGTTTCCTCCAGGATGCCTTTCTTGAAGGAACGGAACTTGCAGTATGTGAATATCACTCCCTCTAGTGGTCATCGGTGGTACTTTACAGGTGAAATCCCTCTCTGGGGACCAAAATCACCTTATTAGCACATTTTGGGTCCATTGTCCATCCAACTGGTTCTATGCGATAAAAACTGTGTTGAAAAACAAGAACTTTTTTGGTATTCCTATATAATTTAATGCAGTAGTTATGAAAGAATTCCCTGATTTCTTTAGTTTCATTGATTGATATATACTTTATAATGATGATAGATGCTTTGATTATACACACAATATTCATTTTGTTGAATCAGTGATTACTTAGAGGGGTATTCCAAACGTCCCTCTCCCCAGCAACACTCTTCAGCTCATCCTGCGGGATCTTTCCCAGCTCAGAAGGGTTATATAATCTCTCAGGCAAATTCCGGGTCCATTCCTGGGGTCTCGTCCCAGTTGGACGTAACTGGAGAACCTCCTGAGGTTAGGCGTCCTGATCAGATGATGAACCACCTCAGCCGGCTTCTTTCCACGCAAGGAAGCATGGTTTCAACGGCGCCCACTTCACGTTATCTCCAATAATGATTGCGGCCCCCCCTACAAAGGAAGCTCATTTAGACTGCTTGTATCCAGGACCTCATTCTACCCAAGAGCTCATGACTATAGGTAAGGGTTGGAACCTACATCCACTGGTAAATTGATAGTTTATGCGCTATGATTCAGCTCTCTCTTCACCAAGGCGGACCTTCATTACTTCTGATGCTTCACCAAAATGACAAGAGAAAAGGATCTGAATCTCCCGTAGGACAAAGATCTGAAAAGGGAGAGAATACCATCTCATGGTCCAGCACAAAGGAACCTGAGTGGAATCAGAGAAGAAAGAGAGAGAGTTTAAGTGCTTTTTTAAAAAATATATCGTTGGCATTCAAACCTTTACAAAGTTCCCTCATTTCTACTCTCATTTCTGCAAGTCAGCCTGCTGACTCTGCAAAAAATTTATACAGTAATTTGGCGATCGTTCAAGTGGGATTTCCACTATCCTAAAGTAGATCACTGGTATTATTTTCTCGAAAGAATCATGGGATTAATTCTTACCGCAGTGACATTCATGTGACCCTCTGGCTCGATGCGAAACCAGGCAGAAGCCACGGAAACATGTCGTGTTTCTGACAGCAGCAGCTGAAAGTGACACTGACTCCAACAGACGGAGGTTAATTATGCAGCACGCAGTTTCGGGTGTAGAACAGATGTTGTACAAAAGACGTGCGGAGGAAAAGGTGAGATGAAGGGAGAGGAGGCAAAGCAGCTCTTTCGAGGTTTGGACTTTGACGAGGAGAGCCCAGATCTATCCTCTATCTTCTCTCTTTTTACCCATTTGTTTCTCCGTTGTTTAATGAAGGCTACTCATCTCTCTGTAACTCCTTAGGAGAATATGCTGAGCAGAGCAGCCAGGACTTAACCGTTTAGTGCAGACAGACGTTTATCTTGGTTACATAAAGACAGCGCATGATGATTTTTAATTCCTCATAGCCATCAAAAGTGTAAAAGGAGGTAAACTGAATAGTACAATTTTGTTTATTTAGTAAAATTGTGGTTATGTATTGTGTTTATATAGTAAAAGTTTCTTTCTGTTTGTCATTCTGTTATCAACCTTGACCAAAGTAAACACAACTGCTGCTTTGTGTTTGTTGTCAATTCACAAATTCATCGGAGAACTTAAAACCTCCATGTTTATCTGGAGGCGGAGACATACAGCTTCAATAAGCTCCTCCTCCACCTCAGGAACATCCTCCTGACGTCCGATGTTATACAGAGTTACGCAAATGTATCATCTGCATAGCCTTATTCGTCAATTGAGACTAATCTTGGCTTTTGTATGTAATCGCACTGCGAAAAAAAAAAAATTCTGATTATTTTTGTCAATAATGCATAAAATATTGTGAGGATTACCATAAAACTAGTTGGACAGGTCGGGACTATAAGAACAGGACTTTCATTCTTCGGTTAATCTTTTTAAAGAGCCTTTTTTTTCCTAAGTGAGGTAGATGTTCATGAAATGTGTTTGAAAACGGCATGTAGCAAAACACAAACTATTTCATTTAGATTTGGATCCATTAATGTAGATGGAAAACATGCCTTGTTGTTGTTGGCGCCTTGTTCAAGTCAGGGTACCTCATTTGATCCAGAGACGGTCTCAGATCAAACCCCACCATAGTTCCATTTATGCACAGTGTGAAAGCTCATTAGCGGGTTGTTTGGTCCAGTTACAGGAAGTTGCAGCCGGCTATCGTTGCCAATTAATCACAGACAAAGTAGAAGACACCCAAACTTTTCTTTTCCTGGATATGAGAGGACGAAAGAAAAATAACACTTGACGGTATATATATATAAACACAAGATGCCATGGATTTGCATATTTGCAGCGGAACAAAACCTGAACCCTGCCTCAGACCATTTTAGACCTTGCTTCAGACCTTCATGCCAACTTTGAGGTGTGAAAGAACCCTAACTTAAAAGGACTTCTTGGACTTTGACTGAGGTGGCTGCTCCCTTTTTGCGTGATGAACGTTAAGTACAGGAAATCCAATGAAAGGTCACTTGAAGGTCAAACTCTTTGTGTGTTTGTGTTGCAGGAGAACCAGTGGCTGGACAGCGTCTCTCTTCTCATTAAGGACTCACTGGAAGGCGACATGATCGACAACCTCTCCGGTTCGGTTTTCCACCACTACTGCTCTCCTCCTGTCTGCAAGGACTGTAAGGACCACCCACAGGAGGTTCGTGCACTGACCGGTACCGACCCGCAACCACACTCCTTCAGTCTCTATCATTTAAGTTTCCACTTCTTATTTAGATATGTCTATAAAAATAAATGTTCTAGATCTTCTCCTGAGGCTCAAAGCTGCCAATCATGCAAAATTTATGATATCTGTCACCTGAGGCTTACTTCCTGTTGCCAGCAGGTGGCGCTCTCACTCTAACTGAATATTGTCCCATTGTATGTCTTCAGGGTGGGATTCTTATCCAACATGTGAAGTTTGGGACAGATTGGACAATAGAAAGTGATGTCATGAGCAGACTTTACCGTGTCGCCATGGCCTTTCCAGTTATGGAACGAGCTTTGATCACTTTTCACTTTTTATTGCTTTCAGATGATCTTGACCAAGTTGTTGATCGGGTCGAATCCCTGGCATGAGTTCACGAAAATATAATGCATGAAAATAATTGCAAAAATTCAAAATGGTTGTCTTCCGGTTGAGTTTAGGTCGTGACTCAATATTCACCGACCCATACCGTCCAAACTGTTCATCAGAGAGTCAAGTTTTTTGATAACTTTGAATCCCTATAATCTTAACATGTCCGTCGACGAGTTAGAAGTCGATGGAGTTTAAAAATGTAGGATGTGCTCGATAAAGTATAACACCAGGAAATACCTGAAAATGACACATTTACGTCAAAATTGTCGGCATCGACACTTTTTGGTAAATTTTGACATGATAAACTAAATCTGATATATCTAGGGGAATCGGGATCCTGGAGTTGCTAGGCACAATATAGACTTTAGACCTAATTGTCCCCAAGGGGTAATTATTTTTCAAAGCACAGTACTAGTCGGATCACACTAAAAAAACAAGAACATGGTGACAGAAGTACAAAAGTTGATGGGTATCCGTCCAAACTCTGGTCTATTCGGTTGGGTTCACTGTTCAAGCCCTTCTTCTCACTGATCCGTCGAGCCCCCAGAGGGCATGAGGCTAAAGTGGTGATCGAGTGAGTGGATGATGTCCTGGGATATTAAGACAGCGATGGGTGCTGTGGCTTTATTTTTCAGTTCTATGAGATTCTTCTGAGGTTCTGCGTGGGGAGACCGGTTATCTTGGCAGCAGTGTTGGTTACGTGTGGGAGTTTGGCCCGGTTTGTATCGGTTAAAATTAAAACAAAACATAAAAAAGGGCAGGTAGAGCAGCACAGTATGTTTGGCTGAATCATGCTCAAAACTGACTCTGTTGTCTAATGTGACTCCGAGATATTCGATATGGATATATTTGACTGAGTTATGGACAATTTTCATTTTCTGTTGTCGTACGACATAACCAGCACATTTACAAAAAGCCTGTCACACTTATCTCGTGTAATAAAGTGGTTAAAATGAGATTCAACATCATCATTCGACCACCAAGAGAACAAAATAGGCATCAAATGTAAGTAGGATTCAACAGCATTTCTGCTGGCATAAAATACAAGCCATCAGGCGTACTGGCACCGTCAGACCACTGAATGTGGACCTCATTCACAAAACAATATCAGCAAACATCTGCAGATTCTTACAAATTAATCTCACCAAAGCTGCTTCTCATCCGAAGCCACAGAGTCTGTCCTCCTTTCTTTCTTAGGGAGAACATTGATGCTAATCAGTTCCATTATATATTCCTTTTCATTATGGCCTGGAGGCCACGGCTGAGAGGCTATCAATAAGTTTTAATTTGTTGAAAAATGAATGCTCGGTATGAGATGAAATCTGGGGCCTTCCGGACGCGTGATACTGACACAGGATGAGGTTGCCTTAGAAAACGCCTAGCCTGCCGCTGCGGTAGCAAGCTGGCTCCGGCCCGTCAAAGGACACGCCCTAAATGGCAACTTTGAAATGTGA
This sequence comes from Lophius piscatorius, assembly GCA_009660295.1. NCBI lineage: Eukaryota > Metazoa > Chordata > Actinopteri > Lophiiformes > Lophiidae > Lophius > Lophius piscatorius. The sequence continues at coordinate 15,276 of VRLP01004289.1, read as the reverse complement.
TTGGTTGAAAAATATGACAATCAACAAAATCATCGTGTAACTTAACGGCCTGAGGCCTTCACTCTGGAAGCTGCTGGCCCACGGACACATTTCACCCAGGGACCCCCATCGGGAAAACTGATTGGATAGAACAAAGCAAAGTTATACGAGCTCACAGGAAGCAGCAGAGAAGTTCAAATACATGTAAAAACGTTTATTGAATTGTGATTTTTTTAGTTTATTTTTTCTGGGCCGGAAGAGAAGGCCTTGCTGGCCCTGATGTTCTATCTCTGGTTTACAGTAATGGGCTAAGCACACATCCCTGTGGCACTCCGGAGTGGGTGGTCAGTGCACCCACTCCGGTCAGGTCCTCAGCACACTGCAATGCCATCAGGACCATGGGCCTCACCTGGTTTCCAACGACTTAGCTGGTGCTGAACAACCTCGTCTGTAAAAGAGGTGGCAAGTGGATCTAGTGGGGGGTTTGGGTTAGCATCAAAATGAGTGTAAAAACCGTTCAGTTCCTTAGCAAAGGACTCTGGGTTGGTTATTCTATTAAGGTCGGGTTCTGGTTCATCCCGTCTGGAAAGCCTGCTTGGTGCTCATGTTGCTAAACTGGCGAGGTAATTTGTAGCATGTTTACATTTTTACCGAGACTGACGCGTCTGCAAAAGCTTCACATGTTTTCAACCATGACGAAGCCACCAATACGTTCACACCCTCATGATAAACTTGTAAAAGACAAAAGGCTATAATGTGAAATTTATTTGCATTCAAATGATCCATTGCTTTTAATTACACACTTATACAATTATGGACGAGTGCATTCAGTTGTTAGAGGCAGAATTGTAATAATGATTATGATAATAATGATTGCCTCAGTCAGTTGAGTTGAAATAGAAAGAGAAAGAAGAGAGAGAGAGAGAGAGAGAGAGAGAGAGAGAGAGAGAGAGAGAGAGACATGTGGCAACAATGATTCATAACAATAGAAAGATTATAATTAGTAATAATTATAGCGGGAAGTAATGTTCTAGCGAACTATTGTGTCTGATCATTAAAGGGTTTGCTTGCTGTGGAAGACCTGAGAGGTCTGAGTTTTTCTGCTTCTGAGACGGCAGCGGAGGTACGAACAGAGACGGAACGAACATCAATAAAAATGTGATGAGGAACGGCAGGATGGAGCTGTTTAGATGTTGTTAGCAATTAGTAGTTATTAGCAGCTAATATTAGGTAGTAGCTAGTAACACCTAAAAGCTATTAGCTGTTAGTAATTAGTAGCAGTAAGCAGCTTATAGCTGTTAGCAGCTTGTAGCAGCTATAGTAGCAGGTATCAGCCAGTAGCTATTAGCAGCTAGTAACAGTAAGTAGATAGTAAAAATTAGCAGGTAGTTGCGAGTGGCATCTAGTGACCGTTAACTGCAAGTTGTAGTCAGTAGCTAGTAGCAGTTGTAGCTAGTAGCTGTCAGTAGTTAGTAACTAGTACATGTTAGCAGCTTGTAGCAGTTAGCAACTAGTAGCATTTAAAGTCTATTCACAATTAATAGTTAGCAGCTTTTAGCAGCTTTTAGCAGTTCAAAGCTTGTAGCAGTTGGCAGCTAGTAGCAGTCAATAGCTGATAGTAGTAACTAGCTAGTGGCATGTAACAGCTAGTCACAGTTAACAGCTATTAGTAATTAATGGCTGATTGTAGTTAACAGCTAAGTAAAGGCCAAGTTCCTGTTGGAGACCAAGTTAATGCCATCAGAGTAATTATATTATCAGATAATATATTTCTGAGGTGTTTGGTACCCAGCTCAATAACTTTAGTTGTATCTGAATTAATTATATATATATTTTTGGAATGTCATTATTTCCTTGAGACACTCCTCTAATTAATTAAATGATAGTTTTCAAATGGCGTCATTGATAAGTGAAACTGTGTGTCATCTGCATAAAAGTGAAAGTATATTGAGGGTTTTCTGATATTGTGTCAACTACAGGGAAAATTGTATTTACTGTTTATTCTAAAATTGAACATGTTTTTCCTTCAGTGCACTTCCATTTCTCTACGTAAATGAATTATCCGCCCAATCACTAGCAGCTCCTCTGCTCTTGTTCTCATTTAACAGAAAGGCAGGTCCAGTTGTTTCAAACTTTTGACATGCTCATTTCTTCTGACAGATAAAGTTGGCCGAGGTGGAACAGGCGTCTCTTACGTCAGAGCAGCTGTCTGATAAGTCGTCGTCTCTGGCGCTGCCTGATGACCTCAGCTTGGACGAGCACAGCACCTACCAGCTCCTGGTCAGAGACAGCCAGGTACAGAAACACACAGACACACACACACACACACACACACACACACACACACACACACACAGACACACACTCACACTCACACACACACATACAAACACATACACACACACACACTCACACTCACTCACACACACACACACATACAAACACACACACACACACACACACTCACACACACACACACACTCACATACAAACACACACACAAAAACATACAGACACCCATCCACAGAGTTACACATACAAACAAACAAACACACACGCACACACACACACACACACACACACATACACACTCACACAAATACAAAAACATACAGACACCCGTCCACAGAGTCACATATACACACACACACACACTCACACTCTCACACACACATACAAACACATACACACACACAAACACACACACACACAAATACAAACACATACACACACACACATACAAAAACATACAGACACCTGTCCACAGAGTCACACATACACACACACACACACACACAAACACACGCACACACACACACACACACACACTCACACACACACACACACACACACTTCTGGTATTTCAGGAGTATGGATTTTACTCAAACAACATATTCACAGATACACACATTCTCTTGGTTTCTCTATCAGTGTGGGGACATTCACTTTTACATTCAAAGACAAACTGGGTCTTCTCTCTTTGTGAGGACCTTTACTGACACACACACACAAGCGCACATTAACTGTCATTTTGCTACGGAATACTCACTTGTAATGCTGCCTGCCTGCATACCTGCTAGAAGCCACTTACTGGCAAGAGGCTGTTAGCAGCTAGTCGCGGTTAGCAGCTGGTGGCTACTAGTATTATCGTTAATAGGTTGAAGCAGTTAACAGCAAGTAGTAGTAACCTGCAAATAGCAATTAGAAGCTAAAATCAATTAACAGCTAGTAGCAGTTAGCATGCGGTTAGTAGGTAATGGCTAGTTGCAGGTAGCGGTAGCTTTTAGCAGCCAGTAGCAGTTACTAACAGGTAGCTTTTAGCAGCTACTAGATGTTACAGCTACGTGCAGTTCATAGCTAATCTTCATCAATGAATATTTGTGTGCCTGATTTAAAAACACCTGCCTCTCTGGGCTCAAGTCAGAGCCCCCTGGTCCTGTTTCAACATTCCTCTTTTTCCCTTTCAGAGGGGCAGCAGCGACTCCCGTAGCTCAGAGGAGATGCCCACCTGCGGTAGCTACAGAGGGCTTGGTCGCTCCAGCTCAGGAAGTGAGGAGGTGATCCAGGAGGGCGCCCAGACCCTCACGTCCGGGCACTCTGGCCCACTGCACTGCACAGGTACAGGAAATAGATTCACATCACGTGGTGACCCTGGAGCGAGGATTTAATTAAGGCATGATATTAATGCCATCGTTTGATGAACGATGCCTCCTCTGGAGGACGGATCTCATGTTCTATACAGTTGATTGACTCCCAGCATTAATTAAAGCAGGTGATGAAAGACTGAAACAGAGGTGGTGATAAAATGACTGCTGAGTCTGGAACAGATGAAGTAAAAGCAGGCAGAGTTACTAGAGCGGGACAGCGGGTCCTGATAGTTTGTAGTTGAAACCAATAACACATACTATAACCAGTTCAAGGTGGGACTGGTTCACCTTTAATCCTCAGTTACAGTCTATGTAAACGTAACAGTGGTGGGATGTTAGCAGCTGCAGTTGGCGGTTTGTGACTGTTAATGATTGTAACAAGTAGGCTTTCATTTAAAAGTTAGTCACAGCTGAGAGCTACTAGTAGTAAATAGCTTGTAGCAGTTACATGCTAGTAACTTTTAAGCAGGAGCATTTAGAAGATAATCACGGTAAGTAGCTAGAAATTGGCAGCAAGTTGCAGTAAACTGCAAGTCGCAGTTATTACAAGTAGCAGTTAGTAGCTGGTAGCAGTTAGAAGCTAGTAGGAGTTAGTAGCTACTAGAAGTGAGAAGCTAATAGCAGTTAGCAGCTAATGGTATTAAAAAGCTATTGGCATTTAGAAACTAGTAGCAGTTAGCACAAATAGCAGTTTGAAAATAATAGTAGTTAACAGCTAGCAGCAGTTAGCCGCTTGTGGCAGTAAGAAGCTAGTAGCAGTAAGAGGCTAGTGGCAGTTAGAAGCCAGTGACAGTTAACTGCTTGTCAAAGCTAGCAGCTGTTAACAGCTAGCAGCAGGTATAAACTTATATTTGTCATGGTTCTGTATATTATGTAGAATGTATTGTTATTGTTTTATTTATTGTTTTGTAGGATTTTTTTGTTTTTCCTACTTTATTGTATTATTACATATGGACCAATGAGAAACAGGTTGAAAACAACAAGAGGAGGATGTACATAAAAATAAACCATCAAATTAAAACAGCAAACATAGTTTTACCTTAAATCTGAAAAACATCAGCACAAACTTAGCTCTCAACAAAATGAAAGTCCCCTTGAATCTTCTCAGGTTTCTATCAGTGGTAACATGAAATCATGTTTTGACAGAATGCTAACACTCTCCTTTCAGATGGAGATGGAGGGAGTATAAATGGAGATGGAGGTGGAGGTAGAGTTGAAGGTGGCTCTTCACCCGTCTTCCACCTACCTGCAGACTTCTTCCACCCAGCTGCTCATCCTGGCAGTCCTGGAAATGGAGTCAACACAGGAGAGAGGGGGGCTTCCAGGTTGGTTTTCCCAGCATCCTGGGCTTCCCTCCGCTCTCCTGGAGCCAACAGCAGGCCCCTGAGCTCCCAGGTAGGGTGGTGAATGGATGATGGATGAATGGATGGAATGACGGATGGATAGATGGTCGGGTAACCACAACCACCTCCGGGGTTTTAGCCAACAGTAGCCTGATCGTTGTTAGGTACCAGGATGAAATCCTCAGACCCACTGTCAGACCTTACACTGGTGCAGTGGACCCTTGGTTCCTCCTGGACCAGGAGGTGGTTCCTGCATTATGAAGTGTAAGAACTCCATCAACTGGTCCTCATGTTCCCCTTACCTGAATCCATCCGAGAACTTCTTGGACGTTCTGTATTGGGGAATTTTCAACTCGAATATTTCATTAATTGAGATTCGGTGTGTGGTTTCGGTTTGCCCCCGAATCTTTTTGAACAGTGAACCTAATTTTGGACTGAAAGCTGAAGAGACAAGAATCATTTTGGCAGCAGGAAATCCACTCCTAACTGAGCGGAGGTGGAATAGATGAGAACCAGATGTAACCGTGTTACCATTCAGCCTACAGAATGGGTTTCTGGAGCCAATCAGATGTAAGACCACCTAAATCAGCGTTTAATCATTTGACTCCTCCTCTGATGTTCTGCTGCCGCCTGAGAAGCCACCAGTGACATCACTTAGCCAGGGTCACCTTCTCCCCATCTGCTCCCGCATCAAACAAACAGGAAAGAAAGTACCCTCGTTCTAGTTCTTGTTGCCGTGGAGACGGACTCTCCTTTCTTTCTTCTTTTCCTTTCTTCTCTACCTGTTTGGTTTGTGGAGTTGATTCTGGTGTGGCTGTGATCCTCAGCTGCTGCCGTGATACTCTGCAGCACTCGGCTAATTAGCTCTGCAGTCCCTAAGCCTGATGCCGGCTCTCTGCTCGTTGTTGTTCTTGGCTCACTTAAGTCTCTGTTTCTTTCATGTCTTCATCCATGTCACTCTCTCGCTCTCTCTCTCTCCCTCTCTCACTCTTTCCCTTCCTCTCTGCTTTTCTTTCGCTCATTCTCTGCCACCAATCAGGATGGAATTGTATGTGTTGGCGTTAAAAAGTATTGGACCCCTTCCTTGTTTCTTCAAAACTGAGTCGGATCGTCAAGCTAAATTTAAAGTAAACACAAAATACAAGCTTTAAATAATTGTACTTAGATTGTGTAACAGCAAGATTTTCTCCAGCTTCATGGAGAAAATCTGCCCCCTTAGGACTTAAAACCTAAAAACCACTGAGCTGCATTAAGAACTGGTTCTAGCTGTACCAGACCCGATCACTGACAGCCCTCGTCATTGACATCATCACTGCAATGGACCATCTTCAGGAGCAGGAAGTAGGCTCCCAGGTCTCACCAGTAGCACACTATCCCAAAATCAAAAGAAATTCCATCAGTCCCTGAAGGCTTCCAAAGCTGTTTTCTAAGGTTGTGGGACTCCACTGATCCACAGTGAGGCTAATCATCTACACATGGAGAAGATCTGGAATGATAGTGAGCACAGTGAATCTTAATTCAGGAAGTAACAGAAGATCCAAAGAGAACAACAAAGGCTGCTCTTATCCCAATAAAGGTCAAAGGTCATGGCTCCACTATTCCACAGTCACTGGGCTAAAATGGCATCATGGGAGATAGGTGAGGAGAAAGCCACTGCTGACCCAGAGGAACATTAAGATTGGTCTGCAATTACCCGCAACACACCTTGATGACCCTCAGAGCTTCTGGGAGAATTTTCTCTGGACTGATGAGTGGACTGCTTGAAGACGGGGGTCCCGATCCATCTGGTGGAAACCAAACACAGCATTCCACTAGAAGAACATCAGACCTACGGTCAAACATGGAGGTGGCAGTGGAACGTTGTGGAGATGATGGTCATCAGTCTATTAGGTCATTCATCATGTTCAATTGAAGAGTCCAACTCTGAATGGCTACTAGTTAAAGTCTGTATCTGAACCACATGGAGATGCTGTGGACCTGGGACGATCAGTTCATGCTCACAAACCGTCCAATGGGGTTCCACTACAGCGGTTCTGCAAAGAGGAATAGTGGGCCATAATTCCATAATACTAATTGGTTGCAGATGTTGCTGCTGAAGGTATAAAACCAACTTTTTGTTGCTTTTTGAAGATTTAGATCATGCAGCTACAGAGAGAAATAGAAGAAGACAGAAGGGAGTCCAATTCTTTTTCACAGCACTTTATCATTCTGCGGCTCCAACCTTTCAAATTAAACATTAAACTCTTATCTCTATTAAGCTATTAAGATGAGATGAACCTGCTGCTACGCCCGTAATTCAATCCGGCATATGTTTTAGTGCAGTACCTTGAGAGCGGTCCTTCAGAAGCTCACCCACACATTTTCTAGCACATCAATCGTTCTTATCGTTGTACTGATTAAATAGCTTATCTCCACCGGTCTCCAGAGGAACGGAGTTCTAATCTACCAGCGTCAGCAAAAACACGTCTGCGTACAAGGCCAAGACGAATACTTAATCCCAAATCTGCTTTTACATCCAGAGTTTAAGCTAATTGCATCTTAAGTTTAAGTTTATATTAAGTTTATATATTCGCTGTTCCATGTTTACGTTGACAGATTGGATTCACCTGGTTATTTTAAGTTAAGTCCATCTGAATAACATCCGCCCCCAGAAAAAGTTCAAATAGCTCAACAACAACCAGGTATTTTTTTATAACTTTGGTGTGTATGGACAGGTAAGACCTAAAGTAAAGACAACTTTTGTTTAGACAATGGACCCAAAATGTGCCAAAAATGAGATTTTTTACTCTATAGATGGATTTTAGCTGCAAAATACCATCTATGTTTACTTTCTACAATCTTTGATTGTTACAGAGACTGGCAATTTATGCAAATCTAGCAACGTGCATTATAAATAAAATAATCGCAAAAGCTAGGTAGAGGCCAGATTCAAGGTCCTGCATTCAAATCGATTGCAACGCAGATGTTTCACATGGCGTGGTTAAATACAGGGTCAATGCAAATCCGTGAGAAGACCTGAATTCATGCCAAACATCGAGAATAATGCAAATGGCGCAATATGTATTACACGAATGTTACAATGCAGAACAACCAGAAGTTATGTTCTAAATCAAGCAAAAATTCCCATGATGCAAAAGCCTATGATCACTGAGATTCTCCAAACATCACAATACACGTGTCACGTGATGTGTGAACGCAGCATGAATCTAGTTTCATTCCAAAATTTCAGCTAACCTGTTATGCCTGGTTGAAATGACAGGATTGTAGCCCGTTTATAAAACAATTTAAGACAAATTCCTTCTGTAGTCCTGACCGTGGAGACCGCAAATGGAGATCTGGTCTTGAAGTGTGACATAATCAGCGGACAGTGAAAAACACGCTTGCTTTTTTAATATTTAATCGATGAAATTCCACGACAGAGCGATAAGAGAGTTGTCGGCAGGATCACTGAGTGCTTCGGTAGCCATGATTAACCCGCCTCCTCATAGATGTCACATCACTTGATGTTAATGAATGATCGGGGTCAAACTTGTACTGTTGCTAAGACACGGCATAAATTTGTGGCGCTGTGGTCGTCTGATCTGACATGGTGATTCCAAGACCATTGTTGAAGATAAAAATATCATGTGGTCTGAACCAGCCTTTAATAATAATAATAATAATAATACATTTAATTTATAATGCACTTTACATTTGGATCAAATCTCCGGGGTTGGACCGGGGTTGATCCGTCTGGACCACACCCAATGCTTTAAAAGGCATGTTAAGTGTAAAATACAGTTTTACTGCTTTTTTTTGGTTTTCATAATAATGGTTGACTAAATCAGGTTCAGTTAAACATGCTGTGTGGTCACATGATCAAAGAATATTCACATTATCGCCAGCCCGTCTTGGATCTTGGCAGAGTGGAACTCACGAAGACTCCAAATGAACAGGCAATGTTCCTTGGACAATTCCTATATGCAGACTTCTTTTACCAGCAAACATCCGATACCTGGCATTGTGTTATAAAAAATTAATAAAGCTGCCCCTGGTGGACATAGATGGTATTGTGCAGCCAAAGTCCCTCTCTGGGGGCCAGAATTTGCTATTTTGGGCACATTTTGGGTCCTTTCACTGTGCATCTGTTCCAAATGGAGAGTCCACATTCCACAAGAACTGTGAAGAATAATATTTACTTTATCGTATTTCTATCAAATTAAAGTAATGAATGTCTGATTCCTGACTCAAGAAATGTGTTACTCTTGAGTTTTGTGATCTGTTGCATCTCTATGATTAATCGTGTTTAAGCTAAACAACAGTTCTCTCTGAACTAAAGACTAATTGATTCTTCCTCTTTGTGCAGCACCCGTCCCACAGTGACTCCTCCCTGGCCACGGGCAGTTCAGAGGGCAGCCTGCAGACCACTGTAGAAGAAGGGCTCAGCTTCAGTGTTTCCCCACCTCAAGTTCTGGATCTCCCCATGCCTCTCCTCTGCCCCCTCACCAGCCACCCCTTACAACCCCAGGACTCAGCCTCAGGAGACCAGGAGCACTCTTTGCTCAAGAGACGCAGCACTACATTCAACCTCCAAGCCACCAGGGGGCACCAGAGGAGCCAGAGCAGCTGCGGAGGGGGCAGCACCAGCCCGGGCTGCCCCCGACAGGACTCCACTGACCCTTCAGATGAGGACGTGGGCACAGGGGTGGCTGGGAACGGCTGCCGCCAGACCCTCAACAATGAACACTTGTCAGAAACCATGAACAGCCTCTCTCTGACGTCATTGCTCACCCCATGCTCTCTAGCTCCCCCGCTGGTGAAGAAATGTAACAGCACAGGCTCGCTGCACCAAACCGATCAATCCGTCCGGAGTAAGGAGGGAAAGCATTTCTATGGCACAGATGCGCACGGATATTTGTCCAACCCGTGGAAGGATGGACGGGCGAGAGTTGAGGAGGACAGTAGCCCAACCACAGACACAACTTCCAGGAAAAACAGATGAAACACTCAATGCCTCTCTGACACTGAACTCTTTACAGAACAAGGAAAGACTTCTAGTACAGTACACGTCCCGTGAACCCGGTTCTGAAATATTGTCTCGGCCTCGAGTCTCACTTTCCGTCTCGAATCAGGCTGCTTGGGATCAGTCGTTTCTCCAAAGAACGAGTTTTGACGTCCTTCTTCATCCACAGGAAGTACAGTTGCGTTCAGCGGCGTAGAATATCACGGTTATATCTCCACCGCTTGCACCCAAGGTGCCCAACCTTCGTGCAAAACCAGTGTCATCAACACCAGATGGAAGGTAAACCCTGAAGCGTCGTTCCAGGAAGAACTGAGTATTGTACTTTTTTTTTATTAACCATCGCTGACAGTAGCATCAAACAACTTTTGTTTCGTCTTTAGCTGATTTGTCGGGTAACAGGATCTGGTTGTATATTTTCGGTGTTCTTTTTCGGCTTCAGCGTGTTGAAGTTGTGTGAATGTAGACATGTTCGTCTCCGTTTGTCAAGGAGAGACCGAGACCAGCAAGGAGCCTTGCTCCTCGGGTAGTTGACCTCTTTGGGTAGAAGAATGGAAACTTGACTGCTGCTGAGAATACAGTGGGTTGTTGGTGAAAGCCCACTTTCAGAGTGGACATTTTCGACAAACCCATTTAAGGGCTAAAAAGTATCGAGTGCAGACCTGGGTCAAATCCACCAACCAAAGTCAAATGGATTTGGAATTAGTCAACCTTACTGAACACGCTAACAGGCTTTTCTGAACCTAACCGACAAACTCTGCTTACAGACTCCTACAGGTCTGAGATGTACTTTGGAAGGCAGGGGCTAAACAAACATAACAAAAACAGCATAATTCACCTTTATAGCTTATAAATGGAAGGAGTCCATTGGATGTTATCCTTTTTTCCCAAATTCCCAACAGCCTTTGTCAGTTGGCAAGGACTTACCATTCCCATTTCCACCAAGGAAGTTCTCGGAGCATAGTTCGAACCCGGGCATTTCCACGGCCGCAACCCGGTACCAAAACTTTGCACATTTGGAAATAACATCCATTTAAATCATTGGCTGGGGGCAAAATTAACTCAACCAGCCAAAAACTCTGTGACCACCTTTTTGAACGACACCTGGGACGTTACGAACAAATAACCTTTTTGGCGTGTAAACGTGTCTTTATGACCCTTTTGGAGATGAAGGCCGGACAGAACCACATAAAACTGCCTTTATTTAAACTTTTGAATCCTAAACCGGCCCTGATTATATAATACCTAAGAATCGGGAAAGGTTTAGCAAAAAACTCCCAGGATGTTTATTTTGCTGCAATAAAACCAAATGATTGTTTGACTCAGGTCTGCTGACGTGTAGCATGAGTGTAAAAATGAAAAATGACCCGATACTACGGCAAGATGCCTGGTCCAAATCAGTTTAACTTTGAGCATCAACCTTTGGATGTAGGGAATATTAGAAATCCAGAGCGGATAGACCTCAGGTGGACCTATGTGCACACACACACACACACACACACACACACACACACACACACACACACACACACACACACACACACATATATGCACAACCACATACATTGAAGCAAAACACACACACACACATAAAAGAACACACACACACATACACACATTGAAATGCAGGCAGACACACACACTCAAACACGCCCACACAAAGAAACGCCCAAACATTGAAACACACACACACACAGATATTGAAGCACACACAAGTACTAACACACATGTTGAAGCACACACAAACACACACATTGAAGTACACACACACACAAATGGAAGCATACACACGCACTCGCACACACATATGTATTTAAACACGTATTAAAGCACACACAAACACACAAATATTTGCACTCACACACACATTGAAACGCACACACACACTTTGAAGCACACACATATACTCACACACACATTAAACACACACACACACACACAGATTGAAGTACACACACACAGCCATATATGCACACATTGAAACACACGCATATACTCACACACACATTAAGCACACACACATTAAGCACACACACACACATTAAGCACAAACACGCACATTGAAGCACACACACACACACACACACACACTCACACAGACATATATGTTGTATAAGCGAAAACAAACACATACAAGAAGATGTCAGATTCTGAACCCTGCAGGACGTCCGGAGACTCGTTTTCTACTTCATCCCCTCTTTATTCTCATTCTAATGTATGAAACCATTATTGCCCCCCACCCCCACACCCCACCCCCCCCACCCCACCCCCACTGAGATATGCAATATGCTCCAGTAGATGTACAGTTAGATGTATGAGACTCGTATCGATAGACTTTATGGTGAGAGAAGATTAAATTTATGAGTTCATGTACTAAAACAAGGTCAAAGGTCACTGGAGGGATGTGTTCATGTATTCCGGCGTGGAGAGTGTGGCCCCTCCCCCACCTTCATGTTCCAGGTTTTCTTTCTCCAAACATGCATGTGGGGTTTTTGTTTTGTTTTCCTAAATGTTATATAAAAGTGAGATATCTTTTCAAGCACCGACTCCTGGAGTTTTTCTTGGTTCTAGTTCTTTCCTCTTCCGTGGTACCGGAGCAGAACTCAACATTCTTCAAGCAGGTTCTGCAACCAGTTATCCCGTGCAGGGTCACAGGGGGCTGGAACCTATACAAGCAGGCATCAGGTGAGAGGCGGGGCATGATGGGGTCGGTTGAAGCAAAAACACACACACACACACACAAAAGAACACACACACGCATACACACGGGTCTGGGGGACGGGTCTGATGTTCTCTTTGGATCTTCTGTGACTTCCTGAATGAACCTTCATCGTGTTCTTGGAGGAATTATGGAAGGTTGTCCATTTCTCTGAGGGTTCACTTTTGTTCCAGGTCTTCTCCATGTGTAGATGATGTGGATTTTGGCATAGTGTGCTACTGGTGAAACCTAGAAGACAACTTCCTGCTTCTGAAGATGTTCTACTGAAGTGATGAGTCATTGAACCGGGTTGGTTGCGATCGGGTCTTTAATCTGATAGAAATGGAATAAACCTGGAGGAATAGTTACTTTGGAGAATCACCTAAAAAAAAAAATCCAGCCTCCAAGTAAAGAAAACTTAATTACTTGATATTTTACTTACTAATTTCTCGTCTGGTTCGGAATCTAAAATCAAACCCGTGAGGCTCAATCCTATAATTTCCTCCTCGTTGCGTTTGATCAGATGCTGTTGGCCCGTTACTTCCTGTTCCTCTCCTCCCTTTGATCAGAAGCTCGGCTGTAATTATATCTCGCCTGCCTGCTGTTCGGACCGTTTGTTGTTTTTCCTCGCCTAGCCGGATCTGAGGACGGACGTGTAATTTTATCTTAGCTCTGGAAAAATTCCCGCCACAAGTCAGCGACACGTTTTTCCGATATTTCTTCTGTTCGTGGATGAAAATGAATCCGGTCCGTCAGTTTATACCTGCAGCCGTGTTTGTTTTCAGCTGAGCAAACAGATTCGTCCGCCGGCGTCCAAACGACGAGGAATCTCTGCCGTCTCCTCCCGATGTAGCCGGGGGGGGGGAATAACCCAGCGCACAAATATTTGTACATCGTAAACAATCGATTTTTGGCGGCGCTAAAGCCGTTCCGTATTTAATCCCTGCAAAGGACGGCTGCTGAGGGAAGGCGGCAGAATTCCGGGGAGATGAAGGCCAACAGAAAGGTTTTATGTTCTGTATCATTTAATTTCCGAGCGGTTCTGATCCGATCATCTCAGCGGAGGTGGTGCGACTAAATTTTATTCTTCCCGATTCTCCGCACATGATGCTAATTCTCTCATTCCTCCAAAGCGACATAATTATGTTGTGCTAGGAAGGTTTTTCTTGGGATCCCCCAGGATGAGCTGGAGAGTGTTGCGGAGGAGAGGGATGTCTGGACCACATCTACCAGAACTGTTAGCGAAGCTCTTGCGATCGTTCAGTAACCTCGCCCTTGAGGTCACTCCTCGTGTCACCCAGCTCCAATGATCCCTCCCTCATCTTCATCAAAGATTAAATCGCCTCACTCCTCCGGCAAACCAATCACTGAGATACTTCCTGTTTTTAAATATCTGCCCCGCCCTCATGCCACCATTGTGCAACTCCACTTCCTCTTCCCCACCGCTGCCACCATCTGGCCCCTGCCCTCCAGCTCAAAATCTAGGAGGCAAAAATGACGGCTTTAATAATTATTTATCGCTTGGACTCATGGTATATTGAAATGTATTGGTGTTTTACTTTGAAAGGGTTTTAACTGTCGGTTCCTGTCTCATTTTGAATTCCATTTCTTGTGTTATCACCTTTACACTTCCTGTCATGATTCCTCAGATCTTCTTCACCCTTAAATTCTCTTTCATGAGTTTTTTTTTGTGTCTCTGTCTAGTCTTTGTATGTTCTCACTCGTCCTCCCTCTCTCTCTCTCTCTCTCTCTCTCTCTCCTGTTCCTCCACTCCTCCTCCGTTCTGATTCTTCATCATGTTCACCTGTGTTCTCCCTCCAGCTGTGTCTCATTCTCTCGTTAAACCAGAATATTGCTCCCCTTCTGTGCCACTGGTTATTAATCTGATGTCACAAATTCCAGCCGACCTCCGACTGGTTTCCCAGACGACGTTTGCACATGGATTCCTTAAGCTTATTTGCCCTTTAGATTTTCTTTGGTCCCTTTTTGGATTTTCACGGCATTCCTTGCCTCATGGATTTCCCTCACAGGTTTTTGACCTTTGTATGTTTTATGGACATGGTATTTTAAATTATTGTATTTGGATTATTTTTTTATTTTTTTTGATAACTAATTAAATGAGTGAACTGCTCCACATCTGTCTGTCTGACGTCTGTAAGTGGCTCCAAACTCTAGTTCTGCACAATCTTAACACTATTTATGCGGGTCCCTTCAGGAGCTTCCTCACAACATGATGAAAAACACAACCTAACACAATTTGCAATATGCCATTCATGTTATTTGTGTTATTCTTGTTATTCATGTTATTGAAGTTATTGACGTTATTCAAGATATTCATGTTATTTACATTATTCAAGTTATTCAGGTTATTCATGTTATTCACGCTATTCACATTATTCAAGCCATTCTTGTCATTCATGTGTTCACGTAATTTGCCCCATTCATGTTATTCAAGTTATTCAAGTTATTCATGTTATTCACGTCATTCACGTTATTCACGTTATTCGCGTTATTCACGTTATTCACGTTATTCACGTTATTCACGTTATTCCTGTTATTCACGTTATTCACGTTATTCACGTTGTTCATGTTATTCATGTTTCCGGGTGC
>VRLP01004288.1:0-51137 GCA_009660295.1 Lophius piscatorius | reverse complement strand
GATTATCTGGCTACCTGTGAGTTGGTGGGATATATCAGGCAGCAGTTAAACATTTTGCAGGAAGCGCTCAATTTTCAGTGTTGATTTTCACTCCCCAAAGGGTAATTTCAACACAATCTGATCCAAATATTTTTCAGCGTTAAATGTGTTATTAGTGTTAATCCAGCTCTGCGGAGGTGACTCTGAGCTCAGCCCACAGGAAGGATGAGGGCGAGGAAAGTAAAGGAGAGAGCTTGAGGAGCGCTAAGCTATAAGCTTACTAAGAACAAAAAATTACTGGAGTTGTAACTCCTGTTCTATGAGTGACAAGATGATCTCTTCACCCAAAACGAATGCCGTGGGTGGGGAAAAAAGCCTGAACTGATGGAATAAGTAGCTTTGGGGGAAAACTGTCTAAATGTGAGAGAGAAATAGTAAATGGAGTTTTCTTGCTTTGTTCGATGTTAATATCTTATATTAAGTTATAGATATAATGCTGTTATTACTATGTTATTACATTCATATTATCCCCAAAATGGGTTTCACAGTTATCAGCATATGCATAGAATAAAATAAGAAGTATTGCAGTATTCAGAGAAATATAGTATTGCAGGTGTCTAATTGCTTGTACTAAATCAGTAAGAAAATATTATATAGGATTTTGTACATGTTGGACAGCGGAAACAGGATGTGTGCTTTCAGGGCACAGGTCAGATGGCTTTGGGGTAAAAGCTGTCACAATCTAACCATCTCTTTTCCGGCAGTGGTTCTATGATTGATGAAGAAAGCATTTGATCTATAAGATCAAGGGTAAAACGTGTAAAGCCCGTCACAGAACTCAAAGAAAGGTCAACGGGGTCAATCCGTAAAATTTTCATTAATGTGTTAATGAAATGGATTTTTTTTTTTTACTTTTAATTAGTTGCCAGATCTGGGATGGTGAAAACATAACCCACGTTGTTCGCGCTCACATCCGTCTTCCGGACGTGCCGCCTCTCCTCTCGCCAACATGCTTTGACTGTGACACAAACAGTGAGAGGAGTGAAACAGAGTGATGGTTTACACGTCTGCAGGGGAGGAATTTATTCCCTAAATCACTGTCATTACAGCTTGGATCAGAAAGAGGGAGGGGGCGGGACATGGAGTCCAGACAAGTCAGGGCGTGACAGAGAGAGAGAGAGAGAGAGAGAGAGCGAGAAAGCGAGAGAGAGAGAGAGAGAGAGAGGAAGTCAGAAACCAAAGACGACCACGTTATTCCAGATAAGGAGGGCGCTGTTGTGAATAGATTTCTGGCGGCGTTGAACTATTACATCTAACCTACGCCACTGATCATTTGGCTCAGAGATGCTGCAGCAGGAGAGATGAGATGAACAGAGGCGGAGAGGAATGCAGAACTGATGGAGAAAAGAGGTGTGGGAAAATTGCAGGAGGGATAAGAATTCTATCTAAACACGGAAGAGGAGTGGCGCGTTATGAAGGCGGAGTCATCTTTAGCGTGGGCGGTTGGCAGTGAGAAAGAAGCTAGTCTTCATGCGGGTTGTCACCAATTCAACTAAAAACGGAAAAACGTTTTCGTTTTAGCCTGTTAAATACAACTGGCTTTCTACTGTGCCCAAGGCTAGATCTAAATAAAATTGTTTGTTTATGTCCCAACCAAAGGTTGTAAGGTATCCCCCTAGTGGCCACACATGGTATTTTACAAACTAAATCCCTCAGTTATCAAACAGTTTGAGACATTTAATTCATTGATATGTTTCACGTGTTGTTGTTATATTATAATACTATAGCCTGAAAAGAGATAGAATAGATTGATAGATATACTGGTACCAATTTATCACAAGATTGATTCTTTGAGACAGTCAACAACTCACGCTCACCTTCACATGTATGGGCAATTCAGAGCCACCGATTCACCTGTACTGGACGCTGAGGATGTTGTGTGTTTTACACTAGTATGATGAGGTGGATATGAACCTGGTACCGTCTTCCTGTGAAGTTTTAAAAAGTTCTGTTTTCATATGGCAATGTAAAAAAAGATTGCGGTAGTATCAATGCCAGGCCAGTAGATGGCGGTGTAACCCTAAACACCGAATTACGCTACGCACAAACAAGATGATGGTAAATGCAGGCTACAGACTGACAATAAAGTATCGCTTTCACCTCAAGTCTTTTAGAAACACATGCAACAACGACCCTTTTGAATAACTGAATAAAACAATGGAGGAGCCGCGAAAATCATTTACTTTCACGTTTACACGGCGGCTCTGCTTGGAGGGTAAGGAGCTGCCGTACGTCGCCAAGTCTCTGCTACTTGAAAACATCTCTGGTTGATTGTGTTCTTCAACTCGGCTGCTAACTTCCATTAAGTGCTCTGAAGATTTCCAGTAAGATTTTTTCTTTTTCTGCACAGCGGAACAAGCCTGAGGGCAGCTCTGTCAGGAGGCAGGACTGTTGGACCTTGGCGGAGGTATGCGAGCGCCTCTCCGATTATATCTGAAATCCACCATCAGTCAGCCTCTAATAGAAACGTCGGCGGTAGTAAAATGGACCTACTGCGGAGTTAACGTTCATAAAAATGACAATCATCTAGAGGAGGTTACAGGAGACCCAACGGGAGAAACGCGGGATGTTTTATAAACGGCGTGTCAGCAGTGGAGCCCACAGCAAAGGGGTAGAACAGGAGACGCCAGCTGACCGACAAACTGCTGCAGTGAACAACAGATACCAGCTTCATGCTGGAGAAAATGACTGATCAGTTTGTTCCAGCCGCTAGGAACATCACCGGAGCTAATGGAGCATCCATCCATTCATCCGTCCGTCCATCCATCCATCCATCCATCCATCCATCCATCCATTTAAGCCAACCTCTGTTCCCACTAGATTATCTTCTGCGACACAGTCGGTTCAAAAAATGAGTTTCCGGAAACTGTTGAATATCGGTAGAGACTTTGAAGTGCAAATAATCCAGAAGAGTTAGGGGCGTTCCCAAACACTTGACATGTGCGTCTGGAGAGGAACAGGAAATGACGCGACACGCGTCATGAAGATAAAACTTGGGGTTTTGGCCCTTGGTGGAGGTTTGCTCGCTCTGAGAGCTTTTTTTTTCTTTCTAGTTTGTGAAGTTTTCGTATTGTCAATACGTCCACAAACCAAACATTTTTGTTTATAATCTTGCTGTACGAAAAATCTGTGTTGCACTTGGCGTAAACAGGATATAAGTGAAGAGCAGAAATACCGAAAAATCCCTAAATTCCGAAATGAGACAAGAACAAACATGTGGTTCCCTCATCCACACAGTTTTCTACTTTCTCCTTTTTCTAACACTCTCTTCTTTGAAACGGTTTTTGTTTTTCGTTTTTGCTGCCTTTCTTCTTGTGTGCACATTTCTCCACCAGCAGAGGAAGGGTGTAGAGGAAAAGACCCCCGGGCCCCCTTTTTTTGAATGCCTCTTATGGGATCCAAACATTCTGCGTAAAGCACCTGGATAGATCCAAACAATCATTTCTACTTTGAAGCCTCATTATCTCACATTAGCCTTTTATTTACAGCATGACAACAGACGACAGCCGTAACCTCTCTGCGATCCCTGGGCTCTACGACAATCCGTCCCGTCTGACTCACATCGACCGCTCACAACATGTTAGATAACAGTTTCTGCAGGGGACGAACTTCGTCCACACCCTCCTGTTTTCATGTGAGCGTTAAACCCAGATGGCGTACAGTTGGACCCGTC
Organism: Lophius piscatorius; assembly: GCA_009660295.1. Taxonomy (NCBI): domain Eukaryota; kingdom Metazoa; phylum Chordata; class Actinopteri; order Lophiiformes; family Lophiidae; genus Lophius; species Lophius piscatorius. The sequence continues at coordinate 47,425 of VRLP01004288.1, read as the reverse complement.
CGCCGTTTCTCTCCCATCTCGGAGGAATTGGCCTGATGCCCTGTTGGGATCGGATGTAGTGAGAGGGAAAATCCCCCAGGTGTCTTAAAACAGACTTCTGCCGATTGTTAAACAGCCCGGCTGAGACTCTGAAAAAGCACGATACAAAGATCCTACTGTAAACATCCACGTGTCTCGTACGGTTCTGTGCTGCGTATATTTACATCTGTAAGGTGCTGTGGCAAAGTATTGGATCCCTCCTTGGATTCACCCAGTTCAGTCAACATCCCAGACTAAACTGTGTTGGACATTCAACACTGGGGGAATTATTGATTCTATTCAGTACTAGAAAACTCTGAGGGAGAATGTCAGGTCATCAGTCTGTGAGCTGAAGCTCCAGGACAAACAGGTACTGGGATAAGACAAGGATCCAAAATCCAGCTATGAATGGCTCAAGAGGAATGAAATGTAAGTTTGGGAGAGTTCTAATCAAAGATAGTGTTTAATCTAGATGCTGTGGGACCTGAAAACATCAGTTCATGAACAAACCCCCCCCAAATGTGGCAGCACTTAAGCCCTCTGTAAAAAAAAAAGAGTTAATCCCCAGTTAATAGAGGTGGTTGCCTTCGCTGCTTCGGAAGGAGGAACCATCATATCAAGTTCAGCCAGCGAATACATTCAGTCAAAATTAGTATTCTCTTTTTACTCTGGCTGTTTTTTTTAAATAATTTAAGATCTGACGCCTTTTAGTATTAGATACACACAAAAAAATTGAAGAAACCAGGATGTGGTCCAACACTTTTATACACACTTATTTTTATACTCCTCACTCAACATAGCTGTGAGGATCCAACTGTGGGTGAAAATAGTTTAAGGCTCTGTTTATAACTGGTATAATCATCCAGTCAAACCTTCCGCCAACCATCCACTGCAGTCGTGAAACCTCAGCACATTTTTATCATGGATAACCTTATCATCGACCATATCCAAGCATCTCACTCACATCTAAGCCAACACCGAACACAGAGATTGTTCCTGCTCACAGTAATCAAGCTGCCATGTTAATACTGGGAACCAGTTGGCTGCCAGTTTTTGTCTTGCTAGCTCGCCATCAGCTCAAGCAATAAATCTATCTTCAAGGGAGTTACATAGGCAGTAAGATGGCTGGTAGCAAAAAAATGTGGTGAACGTTTACTGCCGACTCTTACAGTACCAAACCACTGGAAACTCTTGAGTTCGCTGTAAGACCCTACGACCAATTGATCTGCCGACCTTCCGATTGGGAGACGACCAGTCTAGCTTCTAAGATGCGGCCAGCCAAGACCTCAAATGCAGCCTCCCACTACCATAAGTTGTTTAGTAAAGACTTCCATCTCATTGGGAATCAGGGTTTAGCATAAACGGTGTGCAGCGGCTGAGCTTCATCCTGGTTGACCCACCCTCTTGTTCATGGTATCCCCCCTACCAGGTTAGTATATCCAACCCCAGAGTGTGTTTTTTCGTTGTGTGTGTCTGTGTGTTGTGATGTCACCAACTGTAAGGTTTGTAATGTGAGAATACTTCAACTCCCTGGTAGGGGCCGCTGAAATATATCCCACTCATTGGTCTCAGTTACAGACATGCGTTACTTAGAAAGACAGGAAATACAGCTTATTAAGAACTTTTAAATAATCTTACCATCCTGTGACATCATTTCCTCTTTCCATCCAAGTGTAGTCTCAGCAGGAAAACCAAATGGGGATGACGAGCCTTCATTGCTTTTGCCCGAAGGTGTCGGACTCTCAACGGTTGACCTGGTGTCTGTGACAACATTCTGGGAGAAGGAGGCAATCCTCTTTAAGATCGAGCCGACACTATCTTTGGCATCATCTGCTCGATCCTCCAAAGACTGGATCGCTCTGGCACCGGAGGGTCTGTAAGGGCTAGGAACATTGGCGACCACTTGAACAACCTGGGGACCTGATGGTATCTGTACGTGGGGGCTCTGGGCTGTAGAAAGGGCAACCGGGGAGAAACTCCTCTCTGGGACTGGGATGGAGCCCTGTGAGGAATTGGGAGAACAAGGGGCGTAAGGAAAAAATGGGTGATGGAGGGAGAGGGGTGGAGTGTCAGAGGAACTGTCCAGGCTGCTGAGAGAGGCTGAGGGGCTGGCTGAGGATGATGGTGGACTCGTATGGTGTTGTGAGTCTCCTGTGCTCCTCGGAGGAGGCTTGGGAGCATTGGTGCTCGTTGATCCTCGCTGAGCCTTTATGGGAGAGGTGGTTGCTGTGCTGCTGACCAAGTTGTCCAGATCCAAGGGAAACTTGTTCAGACGTGGAATATCTTTGGCCTTGGGCTGGGGAGCCTTGAGGATTTGAGACTCCTGTTGCTGGCAGTGGTTTTTGGAGCCAAAGTAGCCCTCTTCCTCAATGGAACTGGCATTATGAAGACGACCGTTCCAGTTGGAATTAGCATTGGCGTACCTCAGGCCAGGAGACATCCCTCCACCTCCACCCTTTTGCACCATTCTACCTTCCCCATCACAAATCTGAATATCTAGACTGGGCATGGAGCCATGGTTCACGGACCGAGGCTCTGGAACACCCACAATCACCACTGACCCTTGGTCCATCTCAGAGTGGAAGACACTCCCATGTGAGGAGAACTTCTTCAGATTGGGGGTTCTTCTCACATTGACACCTCCCTGTTGTGGAAACTGGGGCTGGTTTTGGTGGTACTCCCCTTGAGGTGGAGGACTGGAGAAAGACCCCTGTTTAGCAAGGGTGGGTGCACCCCCACCACCACCAGAGTACTCCAGGCTGGATGTTGAGCTGTGAAGGCTGTCATTATCGCTGCCTGGCCCAGTCAACATGGAGTAACCATTGGGGTTTAATCTGCTTTGAAATGATGCAGCTCTGGTCACAGGGGAGCCGTTGTTATGGATGGCCGGCTTGCTCATGGTTCCTCGGTTGAAGGATAGACTGCTTACCACATTACGGGGCTTAAGCACTGGGCTGGGATTGGAACTCCGGCTGATATGGAAGTGGTGCGGGGTAGAGCCCAGTCCATTGTTGTTGTTATTGAAGGCTAATGAGGGGGACTGACCACCTCCTTCCCGACCCTCACTGGCTTTGTTGTGGTTGAGGAAGAACTGGGACGAGGAGGGAGAAGCAGGGTTGGAGGCAGGGGAAGCCGTGGTGAAGGGTGGCACATCGTCCACATCATCGATGTCGAACGATCTCTTTAGTGCTGCAGGTGGGAAGAAATAAAAAGAGACATTAATAAAAGGTCTCAGATCTGCCTGAAACCTAGTCGAATACACAATCAACTGGTTAACAGTCGGTGGGGGGAATATAGGAATATATTAGGCAGCAGGTGAACATTTTGTCCGGAGGATAATGTCAGAAGTAGGTTAGTAGGTTAAATGGAGAAGTGTAAAAAGCCGTTAGGCTGTGACAAGGACCAGATTGTGATGCATAGACGATTGAGCAATGGCTTTCATGTCATGGCTAGGCTGAACTTCAAATTGGTCACATTCACATTTTGAGCACCATTTCCAAGTCCAAACTATGTCAGAATTAGCTCACAGACTTTCCTCTAAACATTGTGTAGGTGAATTAAATGACACCAGTCATAATCAATGATGAAGTACTAAGAAAAATAGTTTCTTTCATTTAAACGTTTTTACAAAAAACCCCTGCAGAACATCAGAATGTTATGGTGGATCAGTTCTCAGTCAGTTTCTGTGTTCTGAAGGATAGTAGTCACTCATATTTGTCTCGAAACAATGTCCCCTTCCCGAGTCTCACACACACAAACTTCTTTCAAGCTGCAAACACAAAAGGTGGATTGAGGTCAATTTTAAAAGTCAGGGCATCTAGGGGGGTTTAAGGTATCAATCCCACCACTGCAGCGTGACGCCATGAGAAGGAATGAGCAGGTGGGCTGCAGCAGAAGAAGTGTATAATTACATTTCCAAAGCGAAGGCCTTGGTCTCATCTCTAGTCATCCTCGGCTGAAGCATTGAGGAAAAATTCCCCCAAATCTCCACCACTCTCCGGCAGCAGCTTGGTCTACTGGTTACACTGTTATGTCAAAAGGAAGGCTCACAGCGATAAGGTACCGGGTTCAAATCCACCTCTGCCGGCCTTTCTGTGCGGAGTTTGCATGTTCTCCAACTAAATTGGAGCGATCGTTGCAAAAGTACGGCTCGAACTAAAATCGTTCTGCTGGTTCTGATTGATTCGGCTTTCCCAGTTCATTCAGCATTGACAGGCAACAATTCACATTTGGAGGTAAGCTACAGTAATCAAAGAACTTTGTTCTTGCGGGGATGTTCTTGTATTTACTTACATACTTGCCATTACTGATGTCCCTCAATATCAGATAAAATCATCAGAGGACAAAGAATGCTAGATTTGGTGGTGGGTTGGTGTTGCCAGGGTGCCTTCCTGTATTGACATGTTTTCTTCTTTGTCTTTTTCATTTCATACATCTTTAAAGATCATGGTTCCTCTGTCAGAGAGAGTCAGAAAACCTTCTAGGAAACAAAAACAGGAAAACCACAGAATGGCACATGGACAGCGTAATTTGGGAAAAATGTTGAAAACATCCTTTCTAACCGCATTAAAGCGGAAAAGATTCCCTGGATCAGTGCCTTTGTACATATGAATGGGTTCTTTCCTGGCAGATGGCCAACCGTCAAGCCTATAAATCTAACCATTAGAACCCCTGACCTCCTACCCTTAACTACCTAACCCCTTGTAACCCAAACCCCCTAAAGGCCCATCTATGCACAAGGTCAAAGACCTTTACTGATTTGAAAGGGTTCGTACTCTGCGCTCATTTCAAACAGATTTTTGCATATTTTCAGATGCTTACAGATACATACAAGACGAGATGGACTAAATGGAGCAGCACCGCTGAGGATCATAGGTGGCAGCGAAGTCATAATTCAAGGAAGAGATGATTCATTTCTACAGATGGAAAAGAAAGAAAAGGTAAAGAAAAAGAGATAAAAAGAAGTAAAGTCAAAATGTTTCAATCTGTTCGAAGACCACTGCTGAGAACATCAACACGTGCGGCAAAGGTGGTTCAGTTGGAAGGGCGGACGACCACTAATCTGAAGGTCGGTGGTTTGATCGGTGGTTCAATCTCGGCCCCTCCGTTCTACATGTCGAAGTTTCCTTGTAAGATACTAATGGCTGTTCCATTGGTGTGTGAATGATGGCGAGATTGGTAAAACCTCCTGATGAGCAGGTGGCGCCTTGATTGGCAGTCTCAGTCAACACTGTATGAATGTTGTGAATGGGTGAATGCTGACTTGTGGACGTTTAAACGTCAGCAAAAAGGATGTATGGAAGGACGTATGGAAGGACGTACGGAAGGACGTACGGAAGGACGTACGGAAGAACGTATGGAAGGACGTATGGAAGGTAGTATGGAAGAACGTACGGAAGGACGTATGGAAGGACGTACGGAAGGACGTACGGAAGGACGTATGGAAGGTCGTATGGAAGGACGTACGGAAGGACGTATGGAAGGACGTACGGAAGGACGTACGGAAGGACGTATGGAAGGTCGTATGGAAGAACGTACGGAAGGACGTATGGAAGGACGTACGGAAGGACGTACGGAAGGACGTATGGAAGGATGTTGCAGTGATGGATATAAAGTTTTGAAACGTACAACTCTTTTTTCCTATGCAGACTATAAATGAGGCTTTACCCCAACTTTTGAATTCTGACACACAAACGAACCAGTCAACCAAAACAACTAACCCATGAAGATTAAAAACAGAACCTCTCAACCTTTGGTCCAATGACACCAAATCCAGCAGCTCCTCACCCTCAGATGGACTCCTCTCCTTCCTCTTGCCTTCGTCGAATCATTTTGTTACTCCCTCACGGAGGCTGTTTTGGTTGCTGTTTCTCCATCTGTCTGACAATGTGTTAGTTAGCTGAATATCTAAACTAGGAAGTTTGTGTCCGAGGACCAGGATGAAAATGTGATGACTGTGCGTCATCACAAGGCCAAAACACTGTTGTTGTGAGAAGAGGTTACCGTTATACAACAACAGAAACTCATCATGTAGAAGGCCACTAAAGTAAGAGTGAGTCAGTCTCACGTCACGCACTCAGGTGCGTCAGCAGCTCACGTCTCACCACCTCTGGAGGCTCCAGGTAGGCTGGGGAGGGATCAGTGTGCGCTTGTGTGTGTGCGTGTGTGTGTGTGTGTGTGTGTGTGTGTAGGGAGTCGTTGTGGGTTCATCGAGGCTACAAGTGTGAACCTGCCCTCCACACAAAGATAAGGAGTCCTGGTATCAGGTAATAGCTGGCGGCCTGTCAAACGAAGGGGAAATAATTACGGTGGCAGCTTTACACCACGTCCTCTATTCTACCTGTATGTGTGTATGTAGATATATGTGTGTGTGTGTGTGTCTATGTGTATGTGTGTGTTTTGTTTACGTTTAGCTCCACTCCCTCTTCTATCATTGTGCAGACCCTAATCTTCTTCTCTCAGACAATAGCCCCCTCTCAATCTGATGAAACTCTCTGTCACACACACAAAAAATGAACTTCTCCACTTACTTCCTGCGTGCGGCACGTATTCATTTCCATTATCCGTACATTCATTCACGCCGTCAAACGTCAACATAAGGAAACGATTAGGTAAACTGCAGATTCTTTAATATGACACCGGCGTGAAATATAAACACACCTCTATTGGTGTGTTCACCGAAGGGATTTAAATTCTCCCCCTTAAATGCAATTATTACGAAAAGTAAAGTACTTCTTTTTTTTAATTATTATGTTGAGATGAGATATTAACCCGCATGAAGGAGTTTATTCATTCAATAATTATTGTAATGTTCTTATTATTATTTTTCGTCCGACTAATTAATTGAATTTTTGGGACACGCCCCGAAAACGCAATCGACTTTGCGGACATATCAGTCGTGGCAAAAAATATTTCTATTAATAGGTTCCGCTAGGCGACCCATTAAAGCCAAGATAGCCGAGATAACTAGGGTTAATAATAAGTCTGAGTCTCCGCTTGTCAAAAACATAAAACGTTTACCCAGCAATAACTTAAAAAAAGATAAAATTCTCTCTGTAGAGGCAGCATCTGGTCTGTCCGCTCAGGCCACTGTACAAACATGGCAGCGAGGGGCATGGCGTCCGTTCCGTATAAGAGGACCCGCCTTCCTCTGGACATATAAAGGGTTTATTAAGAACTTAAAAAAAAAAAAAAAAAAAAAAAAAAATACAAATTGAATTTTCTATTATTTTTTTTTGATTGATTGAAAGAGATAACTTCAAATTTTACATATCAAACTCCGAAAAGACAGCGATCTAACTATCGATTAGAGAAATCTGCGTCGTGCGTTCTGATGATGCGTGTTGCGATAATCTTTTACCTCTAATGCAGAACACATCTGCACCCGCTGTACGTCCGCGAGGCCGACACGGACGAATGCCGGGACCACAGAGGGTCTGATTAATATCTTGTCCTTGGTGTGGTCTGGAGGCTGTCTGGAGGAGGATAATGAATGCTCTCACTCTGACGGCAGTAAACACTGGCCATTGAGGCGCTGCAGTTGTTGCAGGAAAGGGGCCAAAGCCACAGAAGGGGAAACATGGAACAACTGGCCTCCAGTCCGGCTGCTGGGGATCAGGTTTCCTCTAGGAGGAAATGGATTCTCTGTGTTTATACTCGTGTGCCTCCGTCCTCACAAACACCAAATGCTCAGGCTACATTACCGTTTAATGAGCGGCGTTCCTTAAAGCAAAAAAAAAAACAAACCAAAAAATGTATTTTATGGATTCCGCGACTAGAAAGGTCGATTTTTTTTCATTCAATTCAAGGGTCTTACTATAATTGCTGAATTTGGATACGACATTGTCCGCAGTGAAACATGGCAAGAAACGAGGACATCAACAATCAGTGCCTGCGGTGACCTTCTGGTGCGTTTGGCCTTTGGAAACCACCGCCTGGGCCCACCCAAGTGTGTTTTCTTAACTTTTTATGTTTTCTTAACTTTTCTTAAGTTTCAATTGTTGAATTTTTGTGTTTGGTTTTTATTGTTTAAATTAAGTTCCTTTCCTTTTGAGTACCTCAGAGCTCCAATCACTCAGGAAAAGCCTCAGGAGCTCAACGCTGTAGTCTCCACTGGTTCCCCCTATCGATCTGACGTCAACCTCCAGTTCACTCATCTGGAAAAAAATAATCTCCCAGTCCAGCCACTCTACACAGGAAGCTGATTCAGATTCTTCTATCAGTCATTCCATTCTTTCAGCCTCTGCCCAGAGCCCATGACCTTAGGTGGGGTTGGAACCCAGAACCATTAGTAAACCCAGAGCTCATGACCTTAGGTGGGGGTTGGAACCAAGATCTACTGGTAGACCCAGAGCTCAAGATTGTAGATGAGGGTTGGGACCTTTAAATCCAGAGCTCAAGACATTTGATGAGAGTTGAACCACATATCTACAGGCAGACCTGGAACAGATGGCCATATGTGAGGATCAGAACCAAAATCTACTGGTAAACCCAGAGCTCATGACCATAGGGGAGGGTTGAGACCCAGAACCATTAGTTCACCCAGAGCTAATGACCATAGGTGAGGGTTGAGACCCAGAACCATTAATAAACCCGGAGCTCATGACCACAGGTGAGGGTTGAGACCCAGAACCATTAATAAACCCAGAGCTCATGACCACAGGTCAGGGTTGGAACCAAGCTCCAGGCGTTGGCTTAGGGTTGGAACCTTGATCCAATCCAGAGCTGCCTTCAGACTATCTGTTCAACCAAACCACAGGATCACCTCGTATTCCACCTGAAACGTTCTGGATGGAGGCTGGAATATGAATAATCTCAAATCTAGACAGATGCAGAACGGAGGAGGGCGAGTTTAGAGTTCATGTCAGATTGAAGTTGTTCTCGGAGCTGCAGGACGAGAACGAGGATGTCGTGTGGACACACCGCAAGGGGATTGTGGGTCTGGGCATGTCCACTGTCAGGCCCCCCTCGTCTGCACATTCCACACAGGTGGAACACTCTGACAGACAAGACCGCATGTGCATTGACACGTGAACGCACACACAAATGAACAAACACATTAAAAACAACTTCCACTTACTAAAAGCACATCTGGAAGGAGCATTCCAAGCAGGCGCACTCAGTGTCGTTACCACGGAAATGACACAGTTCCAACGACTCATAAAACACACACACACACACACACATACATAATACACACACACACACACACATTCACATATAAACACACACGCACACACACAGACATAACACACCACACACACACACACACATACATAACACACACCACACACACATTCACAAATAAACGCACACGCACACACACGCAGACATATACACACACAGACAAATACACACACACTTACACACAGACACACACATACATAAACACACATCAAACACACACAATCACAAATAAACACACGCAGACACATACACAAACACACACACAAACAACCACACATTAACACACAAGGCTCACACACACATACGTACATAAACATACACCACACACACACTCACAAATGAACACACCCCGCACACATACACATAAACCACACACACACACACACACACACACACACACACACACACACACACACAAACAAACACAGACACACACAATCAAACACAGACATAAACAGACACACAGGCAGGATGTTGGACTCTAAAGTCTAAAAAAAAAAATTAGACAGAAGTAGGAGTCTTAAAGGGTCTGAGTTTAATGTAATTACATCCTGTTTCACTAGATGAACCTGGACTGTTTCACTAGATGAACCTGGACTGTTTCACTAGATGAACCTGGACTGTTTCACTGTGTGAACCTGCACTGTTTCACTGTGTGAACCTGGACTGTTTCACTAGATGAACCTGGACTCATGAAGCCGAGTTGCTTTACCTCGTGCATAAATGCAGCAGACGTTGGAGATGCAGTCGTTATTCCTGCTGCAGGTGATGTCATTGTCGTAATTATGCATTTATTTCCCTGAATGCATTTCTTTCAAAAGTACCTAGATAAAGAAGTGGCCGTCTTCCTCCTGCTCAGGTAAACATGGCTGCAGTTACTCAGCCACGGTCAAAATGAGTCGTCAGTCTGTCAGTGGGTCCAAAGGCGAAGGACCACATACTCGTTTCGTTGTAAGAACCAGGGTGTCTGGAATACGAGCTGACCCTCTGATTGGTTTAAATCAGACGTCTCAAACTCAATATAATACTTAATATTATAATAACTGGCCCGCTGGTATAAAGTACAAAGTCCACAGATACTACAAATCCCAGAATGCACTGCGATAGCCGGCACGTCAACCCATAGCGTCAGCGCGTCGCTTCTTTATCAGCGTTCATCCAGTCACTCTGATGAACATTTGTTAATCCTTAGAGGAGAAGGGGAGGACTTATGGTTGATGGTCAAAAAGGATAAATAATAAACCTATTAGTAAGTCGCTCGCATGAATTAGTAAGTAGAACACAAGTTTTAATTAAACTGGCGAGGTGCGTCCACGTCTCATGAAGTCCTGATGTTTAAAAACACATCGGTTTTAGATGCAATATATATTTACTTGTAAAATGTAGTTTATTGGTTGTTGTTGACGCCTGTGAATAAAAACCTTTCATTGGAAATTATTCGCTGAAACTCTGCTGATAGAGAACGAGTCACAGAAAGAAGTTACCCCCAGTTTGCCCCCAGCCCCCGGTTTAAACCATCTCCAAACACACCTACTAACAGTTATGTAACTAAACACCATGCAGGACCCGCAGTGACATCACCATGACCTCATCCACAGTTCCAGTTTCTTGTCCAACCTTTAGACCACCACTGTCCAGCTGTTCACTGACCCGGATCCTGTTCTGCAGATTCACCGGTCTGGGTTCAGCTCGAGACCGGCAGACCCGTGACCCACATGGAGGGGAAGATTTAGATCCTTGGGAGTCTGACAGCAGCATGAACATTACCTCCTCGGCCTTTGATAACGTGAGCTCACCTTTTGTACGTGTCGGCACGCCAACATTAGAGCGGTGATTTAAAGCTTCGCTCCACCTGTTTCTCCACAGAGGAGTTTGTCAGGAGGATTCACTCCATAACAATGTTTCCTGCCGTCCGTCCGTCACACGTGCTAAACGGAGGAGTGGATTCTGCACAATTGTTCTTTTCACCAGTTATTAGACTGTACCCTTACCCGTCAATCAAAACGCCTGTTAACGACTAACAGATGAACACACCCGATGAATACGGATGTAGGATCGCATCACGTTACTGAAGTCGAAGGCTGTTCTTTTTTCCTGATCACTTCACTTCGCTACTTTCCCTGCAGTAATGGTTTTTTTGTTCTGGGCTCTCTCGTTGGTTTTCAGAACCTCTTGAGGGCCTGACAGCTTCAGACACGTTTGCCCGGGAGGCAGTCTGCATGGAAGATCTGCCAAACTCCAATCCATTATGGAAGAATGGCGGCCCACATCAAGCGCTACCTGTCCGTGTGTGTATGTGTGTGTGTGTGTGTGTGTGTGTGTGTGTGTGCAGGAAAGAGGGACTTATGCTGATTACGCTGAAACACTTATAATCAGGGGAATGTATGCGTGCAACACTTGTCTCATGTGAGTAGACGAATCAATGGCGGCCCAGAAAAGATATGAGACACATAAGTCCTTCATAAGTCCTGAAACAACTTTAGAAAGCGGCAGGTGTGGCGGGAAAGGCCCGGCCCGTACACAGGAAGTGACTGCTGCGGACCTTTTGTGTCAATCAAACAGTTTCAGAATGACTCGGTAGTGGAACACATGTGACTCGGTTTCATCAAAACCAGCCACTGGCTAAAGGGAAAGATGCCTAACCGCCTGGTTAGGGACCGTCTACAAAGTGCAAAACAGAGAAAAGACAACAATCTTTACTGGTATGTTTTGCAGTAAGTGCTCACTGATGCATAAGCATGTTTTGATGAGGCTGCATTTTTATGTATTAGCTGGCTAGTGCTAGCAACTCTTTGGTAACAGCAACACAAACGTGTTTTAGTCCAAAGACAGAGCATGTCAACACTCTTATGAATCTACCTTTCAGTACATCCGAACCCCGCCATTTTTTTTTCCACAGGTGTCATGAACGCGGTGGAGAAAAACCTGAACCGGGGTCAAACTTGGTTCTTATATCTTTAATCTGCATTAAATAAGAAGTGAAGACGTTTTGGTTTCCAGTGTGAGCGATGTGACTGTCAACAGCTCCTAGCGTTACTTCATCCAGTATTTCTGACGGAGCTGTGAGGACCACCATTTTCCAGAAACACAGTGGGCTGCTGTGCTCCACTGCGTTAACGCAGGCTGGAATGTCAGGGGGACGTACGCTTTGTTTTTGATATAGTACAAAGACGATTAGTGTGTGTGCGGTCACTGGGTCAGGAAGTCATGGGACCCTTTCTGATCTTTGCTGGGATCACGCCCTGCTGGAGTGCCGTGCCAGGATGTGACAGGGACTGGGAGTGGCAGTTCTTAGCCTCCCTGACCTCTTCTAATCTCCTCTGTCCCAGAAGGCCCAGTGTCCTCCTGACCCCCCCCTCCATCAGGTACACAGCGCCCACTGTCTCACTTAAAAATGGAATCCCAAACTGCATAATATCCGAGAACCATTCAGAGTCATTTTTGCCCCACAGTACCTTATAGACCTCCTTCATCCCTATACTCAATACGGGACCCTCAAGTCCTCAGACATGGTTCTACTCTGCACCCGGGACAGCCTTCAGTGTCGCAGCTCCCAACCTCTGGAAATCCACAATGCTTCATCTCTGGACATTTTCACAAAAACACCACCTGTTGATCGAGACCTCCGATAACTCCCTTACTGCTTTTTATTACTATTTTTCTTTTTATACCTAACTTTGTTAACCGCCCTTGAAAAGCCACATATAAATATGCCAGTTATTGTTATTATTATTATCATTCATTATTATAATTCTAACGAGGTTCTGAAATCAATCAGTGCCAATTCCCGGTAACTGGGATACAGCAAAAAGTTCCAGATTAACTTAATCTAAGCTCTATAGTGAGGAAAGATTGAAAACAGCAATTCTGCGTTCACCCCAAACAGAAAACCAACATTTTGGCGTTGTCACCAGGCAAAATTTGCGTCACTCTTACGAGTAACACAGCCATGCACATGAATAGGAACGATACATACAGCGCTAGTTTCCACTATACAAAAACAAACTGCTGCTTTGAGTTTATGGTGGCGCCACTGATTTGTCTGAAAAACCAAACGCCAGCAACCCCGAGAACCTTATCTGGAGGCTAAGCGAGAATGCTACGATCCTCTTCCTCCGCTTCTTCATCAGTGTCCTACTGACGTCCGGACGGGTGACGCTGGAGACTCTCGGTGCTAGTTAGGCTTCCGCATCACGGCGTCTCACAAATTCATCACTCGAGTTGAACAGAACCTGAAACTGTATGATTGATTCCTCAACTGCATCTCAAGCGACATTTCAGCTTTTCCTTTATGGATTTCTTTGACTTACAGTTTTTTTTAAAGTACTCATCGTCCCTCAAGACAACGGTTGGACGGTCCAAATGGCAGCTCAAGCAGCGACGGTGGCGGTCTGTAACCAGGGGCTACACTAATTTGTTTAGAGGCACAGATCAACACCTGTCCAAACACAGGAATGTAGAAAGAAAGTCAGAATGAAAAGAAGGGAGGGCAGCTTTTGTTGCACTGTCCCTGTAGGCTCCCGGGACATGACGGATCACCCCGACATAACTCACGGCCCTCACCCTGAAGACACTCACGCTTGTCAAATGGGTTCTCTGCGCCGCCGCCGCCGGTTTTGGTAAGCTTTTTTGACAATCTCTGTCAGTTTCAAACACATTTTGAAAAATATTCTTACCACCCCTGACAGCAGCTGTATCCTCTGATGGATTATTTTGAAATTCCAAATAGCCTTCGTGATGACAGTGGGTGAGGCGACAGGAAGCTCACTTCATAACAATACTGTCCAGTGGAAGAACACTGGTCCCGTGTTTGAGAGAGGTTTATCACATGACAAGCAGATCAGATGTCATGTGTGTGATGTTTTTGTCCACACTGTAATGCAAAACCAGGTGTTGAGGTATTCACTTAAAAAGGCCATTCTTAGGTTAAAGCCGGGGTTTTCTCTTGAATGCATTGGATGTAGTTTGGGGTCACTCCCTTGATCAGTTCCGTCAGATGTGTCAACAGATAATGAATGTCAGTACACTTATTCCAACATAGAGGTCATGTAGAAGCAGGGTCAGGCTTACAAATGTCATGTTCACGAGGGTTGGATAACAGATGAAGGCCCGGATTATATTACGTTTTAGCTAAAAACACATTGCCCCAACAATTCCTTAGGGTCGGAACCCAGAGCTTTAACCTCCAGATTTAGCTCCATCTTCACCACGACCGACCAACACAACGCCAAATTACTGCTGATTCTCGCGAACAAGACCCCAAGATATAGTAACCTCCTTCGCTTCAAGCAGAGGCGTACCCCAAACCCGACAGGAATGACCTACCGTTTCTAGCTTTAGATTTGGAGCTGATGACACTAATGACAGTCGCCTCATCCAAACTCGGAGCGCTAACTGAACCAGTGGTGCTGAAGATAACCGACTGATTGTGGCAACAGAACCACATCGTCAGCAAAGAGCAGAGCACAATTCTGAGTTCCCCAAACCAGACCCTCTACTCAGTGTGGACCCTTAGGAGAGGTCCTTAGTGCTAACATCCCACCCAGCCACTTCTGGTGCCACCCCCAAGCCCAGATAAAAATGGGGGGGTTGTGTCAGGAAGGGCATCAAACGTAAGGTGGCGATAATGCTTCGCTGAGTTGGGTGCCGACCGCCAAAAAGCGCCCAGAAGACAAAGAGGGAATGTGCGGAAGGGACTTTTCGCCCATCTAACCGTCTAAATATGTGAAAAATATTTCAAAGTTGCAATGAATAAATGATTCTCCGATCCAGACCGGGACTGTTTTGAAGTCGCTGTGTTTAAAATATTTGTGTCAATTCATACGAGATAAATTTATGTACAATTTGGACATGTAACGTTTTCCATTTAAAGCTCCCCCTAATGGGTAAAATAATAACTATTATAGGTGAATAATAGATATACAAGATAGAGCTCTTCATATGAGGCAGAACATAATCCGACACATCGTTGGGAAGTAACGGTAAAAAAAAGAAAAGAAGGTATTTTCGCAAAAAAAGCCCCATATCAGTTAAATATGAACGATTACAGTAAAATATGACAAATGCAATTCAGTTCTCCTTGCATTCCATGAAACATACTCAGACTAAATCTGACAAATGGCATCAAAGTTCTGTTCGAAACAAAGAGATCTTTGTAAAAAAGAAGAAAAGAAAAAGTTCCTTAGTGAAATATGAACTATTAGCGTAAAAAATATGATATAAACAACATAAATATCATCCCTCTGATTAATATGCACCACATTTTAAGTTAATTAGGCCAAAAGTGGAAAAATTATGGCCTGAAAACTTCTGTAGAAGGTGCTCCCCTAGTGGCGGAAATATGCAACTGACTTTTCCCCAAATCAATCCAATTCTTCCTCGTACCAAGGCCGATGGGGGGAGGGGCTCACAAGATTTGACAAGGAAACAGACTTTGAGTGTTAACGCCGTGTAGCGGCGGCGATGACGACTCCGTAACATCTCGAGGTTTGTTCGGGGATTTAATTCAGCGAGGATCAGCGGAGCTCTGGTGGAGACCAACAGTCTTTGAAGCACAGCCAGATGATTCAGAGCTGAATTTACTGCTTCTGAGAGATACTATTGTCCTCTGATGTCCCCCCCCCCCCTGCACACAGAAAGCTTTTCAAGGCTCCGCTTACACTGTGTCATTAGTTCTCGTCTCCTACCTGCCCGGGCTGTTCTACATCAGACCCCAGTAATTACGGACCCGGGTCCCACTTAAAACAAAACACTTCTAAGTGATTCAAAGAATGCCTCGCTATAAAATTACACGCTCATGTGCTCGGAAAAAAAAAGAAGCTAAACGGACGCCACGAGCCGTTTAATTCAGTGTTTTAGACGCGTTATGCGCTAACGTCCCCACGGTAACGATTGACGCAACCGATTATTGATTATTTATTCATCCTTCACTCGATAACTTGATTCATCGAAGGTCTGAAGTTAACCCACACAAGGAGACGACCCCACAACCTCCAAGTATCAACCTTTCGGTTTTGTTCATTACAGCCATTTAGGAATGCAGATCAGCCGTAACATTACAACCACTGACAGGTGAAGCCAGAATAACATTTATTGTCTGGTTACCGGTCAGTGGGTGGGACCCTTTGTCCCACCCACTGACCGGTAACCATAGGTTCAATAGTGAACATTTTGCCCTGAAAATATGGACGAGTAACGTGTAAAAATCTGAGAGACTTTCACAAGGACCAGCTTGTGATGGTTTGACATCTGGGTCGGAGCATCTCCAGAGCTGCAGGTCCTGTTTGGTGTTCCTGGTATGCAGTGGTTGGTACCTCCCAAAGTGGTCCAAATATGGACAACAAGCGATGCCCAACGTGGGAAGTGAAGGCTAACCCATGTTGTCTGATCCCAGGGTAGATCTACTGTAGCACAAACTGCTGAAAGGGTTAATGCTGGTTCTGACAGGTGTCAGGACACACAGTAGCATCAAAGTGTGTGTACGGAGACACATAACTGCAGAGTTCCCAGGCTGACCCATGACCTCTAGCAAGGGTCCCTGCAAGTGGACACGATAGCATAAGATATGAAGCAATGAAAGAAGGTTGTCTGGTCCGATACATCTTGGGTCCACATGATGTAAAAGAAAACACGGGACCATTCGTCTGGATGTTCCTTTGACACCTAGCACCTTCCAGCAGGATGATGATCCTTGACACGCTGAAATGATTCAGGAACACAACAACCTCCAAATTCTCCAGATCTCAATCATCTCCAGCATCTGTGGGATGTACTGGACTAAAATGTCTGATCCATGGAGGAACCATTAAGGGATCTGGTACTACCTTCTTGGTACCGGATACCACAGCAGAGCTGGGTCAGAGCTTTTTTGGAGGTAGATGTAGGGGCTTATCAGGCAGGTGGTTATAATGATATGGCTGGTCAGTGGCTTGTTTTGTTTTTGGCCGATCGCTGTTTCTGCTCGATGGTGTTTACCGCAGAGATGTAGTGAAGTAAACGTGTAAAATAATAAACACTAAAACTTTTTCCATAGAAGTTACACTGAAGACATGACAACA
The DNA here is from genome assembly GCA_009660295.1 of Lophius piscatorius. Lineage (NCBI taxonomy): Eukaryota > Metazoa > Chordata > Actinopteri > Lophiiformes > Lophiidae > Lophius > Lophius piscatorius. Next base: position 30,164 of record VRLP01004288.1, on the reverse strand, counting down.
GTAAAATACCGTAAAATTTAAAACAGCAGTAGAGTTTCCCAAAAATTAATAAGCAGCAAATATTCTGTTTTTTCATGAACACAACATGTTGAAAACAAACTGTTTTAGTATGAAAATTCAAACTTTTAAATTAAATTAAAGTATTATTTTGTCAAAATGACAGATTTTATTCATATGTACATTTAAAATTTACAGTAAAAAAAAAAACTTTTAAAGAATATATATTTGTACAGTGATATTGAATTGAAGGTAAAAAATAAATAAATAAATATATATATATATTGCAATTTAATGCCATTTTATTTAATATCCTCGTAAAGTTGTTTACAAGATATCTGTTATTTAACGGTGGTTTACCGTAATCATTAAAAGGGGTGGATGTGGGCAAGCTGTGGTGATCAGTTCACGGTCAACGCAGCTGCTGGGATTTCACCATAAATGATACTGCAGTAATCAAGTACAGTACATAAGTAACAGTTTGAATACTTTTGTACAGTACTGTATAGGAATCCTTCTGTTTTATACTCGACTACATCGATATCTCGGTTCTTGAATACAGATTAAAACGCTGAAGAGTATCTGAAGTAGTTAGATTACCTCTATCTTTCACATGTACTGCAGTAAAAGGATTACACATTAATGCAGTACTACAAATATAAAAGAAAAACTAGAGGGACCCTTTCACTGCAACAAGTTCTTGGACTTTGATACTCTTATTACTTTTCATGATAAAACCAAACATTTTAACCTAAGTGAGATTGTTCATTCTTGTAATGGAGTACTTCCTAAGTTTAGCACTACTTAACTCAAGTAGAGAATGTAAGAACTCTCCAGCATGAGAGTAGATCTTCAGCTTCTCCTCTGTGGTGCAGGAGAACAGCCTGCAGTCACGAGCTCGGGGTTTAATGCCCACTAAAGCCCCCCCGGTATCTCTCACCACGTACCTTCGAAGTCTGATAAGATCCCCTCTAGGTGCTCGTTGACGGACAGCTCCGACATCCTGTGTGCGCGCGGACGCTCCGGTCAGGTGAGGCTGCTGGTCCCTGTGAAGGGATCTGGATCTGGACTCTGCTGTGAGCGGGTTGCGAGCGTGACTCAAGTCTGTCCCGGAGCTGCAGCAGCAGCGTGTCGGATCCCCTTCCTCCTCCTCCTCCTCCTCCCCCCCTTTCCGCCCCCTCCGCCCCCTGTTGGAACGCCTGCAACCTGGACCTGCGGGGGAAAGGGGGCGTGGCGGGAGAAAGGTGGGCGAGGCTAGCATGCAACACCTGGAAAATGCCCCTCAGTCAAATTTCTCCATTTTTCTTTCTTAACCCCCCCCCATAACTTAACTTCCTTCTGGGGGTCTATCTTTGATGGGATAAATCTGTATTACATGTATCATACCATTCATACAAAAAATAAATAAATAAAATAAAATGGAAAAGATTTAGAGCAATTAGCCATAACATTAAAACCACCGGACTCCGTGATGGACTACATCATCGCACAGTAGCTCCTTTATGGGATCCAGCTAGCCTTCACTCCCCACATGGATCAACTAGGCCTGTGCGGCCGTCCCCGACGGCCAGGTTACATCCTCCGAAGAGCCCCCAATCTCCTGCGTTGTACACGCAATGCCCCTGATTGAATGTGGAATTATGTCAGAGAAGAAGTGTTTTCCACGGAATGAAAACTCCACTAGTGAGTAAAATATGAAGTTTTAGAGTAAAATGTGACATATACAAGACGGATCTCCTCGAGTCGATTCACAGTCAACCAAATCAGGACATCGTTCTGAAAAAATCTGAATCATGGTAAAGAAGTTCTGTCTTTTTGTAAAGAGCTCGCCCTAGTACGTAAAGTATGAACTGTTAGAGGAAAGCATGATGCACAGAAGGTATGACTTGAGTCAATTGAAAAGAACCAAATCTGGACTGAATCAAACCAACAGGTGAGAAATTATGAAACCATATAACCATCACAGTCTGGGTCTCATCTGTCAGATCCTCACACCTCTCCTCCACGTTATCTGGTAACCATGGTAACCAGATGATCAACGACTATTCTAATGTGATAATGTTATGGCTGACCAGTGTATAGTTGTTGGGGTATTTTTGTTTTTTTTAAAGGATTCTCCAGGAACTGAACGTGTCAGAAAAGACTAATCCTTCTCCTGCATCCTGCTCTTCCTCACGTCATTCAGGGAGGCGGAGAAAAGCAGAAGAAGAAAAATCAACAAACAAAAAAAGTTTCCTCCTAGAATTCCAGCCGTGTGAGACTTTCACCAAAACCTATTAATCATGCTCTGATGACATCACACTATTATCATTCTAATAATAATAATTATTAGTGGTGCTGGTATGGAGTCAGGGTTTGGGCTAGGGGGGACGGGGGTTCTACTTGATGGACCTCCACCAAACTTGCTGGAGGGTTTGGGCTTGGGTCAGGAAACCATCACTTTTTCAGAGCACATATGCCGGATAACAATAATAGATATGTTGTTTTTAATGGTTCCCACACAGAGAACACACACCACAAACTGTTACTCTGTGGAAATCAGCATCAGTGGAAGTTTGGATGACTTTTAAAGAGGAGGATTCTGGGAGGTGTCGGCATCAGAAGGAGGTAAGGTAGTGTTCAAGTCCTGCATCATGTACAATGTTGTGTCAACTCCTACTGGCTGCTCCAGTAGCTCATCTGGTTACCTTACACTGCATCAGTCGACCCCCCTCAAACTCCATCCCCCCCCAACACCACCACCACCACCACTGGTTACCATAGCAACCGAGCAACTGGACACTCAAAAGCTCTGCAAAACCTTTAGGGGAGTCATTGTGTGTGCTTGCAATGAGGTTGATCTCTCTCAGTCCCACACACATGCACACACACACACACACACACACCCACACACACACCTACACACACACACACACACACACCGGCCTCTGCAGATCATGAAAAGCCACTGTGACATTAATCCTCCATGGTTGAGAGCCACGGGGCTAATGACAGCCCTTCGACCCCAGTCCTGACAGGAGAGTGCGTTTGTCTGTGTGTGTGTGTGTGTGTCTGTGTGTGTGTGCGTGAAAGACACTAAAATAAGTTTATAACTGATTTATCATTTTCAGAATTGAATTGCTGTAATTTGGACATTGCAAAGTCAAGTGCTGGTAAAAACTGTATTTGTAAATGTGTACGACAAGAAGGCTATGTGTCCATGTGTGTGTCCATGTGTGTGTGTGTGTGTGTGTGTGGGTGTGTGGGCATGTTTTGGTGGCTGTGGGAATTTAGTCACATGGGTTTGGCTCCTTTCTCCCCGTCTCTCTCTCGGAGGCGGCTTAATTGGCCTGTTTCCTGTGATATTCCCGATAGTTCCAGACAGTGCATCTGTGTGTATATATACATATGAGAATGTTCCTACAAGTGTGTGTGTGTGTGTGCATGTGTGTGCGTGTGCATGTGTGTGTGTGTTTGGGTTCCCTCCTGCTCCGACTCGCCTGAAGGAATCCTTTTGCACAGCGCTTGAATTGCGGTGAATTGTCGGGCCCAAAGAATTCTGGCACCACATACCAGAGACACACATGATGGATTTGAAACATGATTGGGTACAGTAGCTTTACGGAATAATAAAACTTTATTTGATTTAAAAATGTACTTAATCCTCACATTATTAGGAGCAGAATCTCAGGGAAAGGCACTTTGGACACTTAGATGGTTTGTAGCCAGATCCTCAGGGTGGACGTCTCTCTAATGAGTTCAACATAACCAGGATTTCTGTTATCCTGCTTTATTAAACCTAACAGATGCAGTCTTTCTAACCCAGGATTATAATATGGCCACGAGAGCGTTTGAATATAATATCTGCGTTTATATGACATGACTGATCACAGTCAGTCAAAGTGGTACATTTTATTTAAAAACTAAAACTGGGTCTACGCCGGCGTCCCCGCCAGCAAGTGCGTGACCACGAAAAGCCCCCAATCCCCTGCAGCGCATAAGAAATCCCCCTGATTGTTCTCCTCAAATTAAAGGGGATTTTTTTTATTTCACTGTTTTTCATTAAAAGGCTCCCCTTAAAGAGTAAAATATTAACGTTTGGAGTAAAACATGAGAAAAACATCAATTAGGGTTGAATCGGACCAACGGACAGAATTTATGTAAAAAAAAAACGTATTTTCGATACACTTAGATCCCGCAGCCGAGCAATGAATGATATAAAAGAGAAAAATCTCCTTGAGGCGATTCATCTCCACCAAATTCGGACTAAATCGGAACAACGGTTGAGAAGTTACGTCCCGATATCCTTTGGAAATAAAACTATACAAGCGACCTTTCCTGAAAATCAATCCAGTTCTTCCTCACACTAACGTCTATGCGGTTAAAACAATTTAAACACGATCCATGAAGTAGTTTTTGAGTTATCGCGTTGACACGAAAGGATCTGCAGCGGCGGCGACGGAGGTAGTTGGGTTGGATGGTTGGCTGGTTTTAATGTTATGGCTGATATACAATACGACATTCCTTTCAGTTGAGAATCGATATCCCTCATTCGGAAAAACCCGAGTGAAAGAAAAGCGCTGACCTTTCTAACATAGTTGTGTGACTTGTGTTACCGCGGTGTTCCGGTCGGGTTAAGGTGAGGCTCACCTTCATGACATTAAACCCGACCCAACAGAACCGTCCCACTTTGAGGTGACGATGATGATTTTGAGGTGTTTATTTCCTAGGCACCGTAGAACATTGGGAGGAGGACGGCGAGCAGATCCGTTTTAACACCCACTGGGTTCTGCTGTTGACATTCTGTTCTGTACTGTACGCTGATTAGACACCTGCACCAGAACATGAAGGTCTGCAGAATCTTTACAGTTCATAAACATCTGCTCTGCAGCCTTGTAAAAAATATAAATAAATTCCTAACCTCACACACGCTGCACACATCCTGTACCTACTGCACAGCCTCCTGCCGCTCCACATCTGGTGATGGGAGGATTCTTCCAACCTGGATCGAGGTCGGTTCTGTTCCGTCGGCTCACAAACGAACAAACGCCAATGAAATATTTACGCTGTCAAAGTAATTATCCTTCCAAATCTGAAATCAGACAGAACGCACAAGGATCATCTTGTAAATCTACTCTGTAATTTGTATAAAGCACAACCCTGACATGGATCCTACATATCCTACGCTTTTAGGGTAAACACTGATCAGCCATAACATTATAACCGTCTGCCGTATCATACAGATACATATACATATACATATATACAAATCTATAAATGTTTATATAAATCTGAGAGATGAAATCTCTCCAGCGGGTCCTACCCGGGGTCTCCTCCCAGATGGACATGCATCCTAACTAGATGTCCGAACCACCTCGACTGACTCCTCTGGATGCGGAGGAGCAGCGGTTCTACTTTGAGCCTCTCCCGGATGTCTGAGCTCCTCACCTTATCTCTAAGGCTGATCCCAGCCACCCTGCGGAGAAAACTCATTTAAGCCGCTTGTATCCGCGATCTCATTCTTTCGGTCGTGACCCCAGTTCATGACCACAGATGAGGGTCGGAACGTAGATGGAGCGGTAAATCGAGAGCTTTGCCTCTTGGTTCAGCTCTCTCTTCTCTTCTCTTCTCTTCTCTTCTCTTCTCTTCTCTTCTCTTCTCTTCTTTCTTTCTTTCTGACGAGAAATCTTCCTCCATGGTCTCACCGACCTCGGCAATGGGAGCACGGAACATGGACAACTCAGTTTCCATGTCCCCCGCCTCCCCTGGAACGCGGTTGAAGCTCTGCCGGAGGTTTGGAGTTGAAGACCATCCTGACAGGGTCCTCGGCAAGACCAGCTCCCAGCAGATCCTCACTATTTGTTTGGGCCCACCAGGTTTGTCCAGCCTCCTCCCCCGCCATCTGATCCATCTCACCACCAGGTAGTGATCAGTTGACCTTTCTTCACCCTAGTGTCCAAAACATGCGGCCGCAGATCAGCTGAGACGACTCCAAAGTCGATCATCGATCTGCGACCTAGGGTGTCCTGGTGACAAGATCACTTATGTTTGAACATGGTGTTCGTTATGGACAGTTTGTGACTAGCACAAATGTCCAATAACGGAACACCGCTAGGGTTTAGATCGGGCAGGCCGTTCTTCCAATCACGCCACTCCAGGTCTCGCCGTGTGCATTGAAGTCTCCCAGTAGGACAATGGAGTCGTTGGAAAGCGTCCCAACTGGGGACTCGGACCGCCAATGCCGCTGCCTTTCCCTACTGCCCGGTCCACAATGCACCGGACCCCTGCGGTTTCCTCCGTGGGTGGAATATAAATATATATATATATATATGTATGAAAACGTTTTGCACCAAAATCATTGGTCACAGGATGGAGTCCTTCGACTGATCCAGCCCCTGTAGTCTACATGTGTTTTACTTGGGCGAGTCATGGTTGGGTTCTGGCTCGTGTTCTGAAGCGCTCTGAGTGTTCGGTCCGACTGTCGTCTATCTGTGCAACAACATCACGTAAACACTGAGGTGTGCTCAGAGCGTCCAGCTGCGTATATGTAAATACTCGGGTCACATTATGGAGAGGGTTCATGACTCAACATGACTTCATGCAAGAATCCTCACGGCGTCCGGAGAAAAATAACATTTCAATATATTACGGTTTTGCTAATACTGTCTGCTTTTCAGCTCTTCTCCAAAAGATAGTTCTGCTTTCAGAAACTGTTTAGTAGGTCAAGAATCTTTTCCTGAACTGATGCACCAACGGCTTCTCTCTTTATTACGTTACGCTTGTTTATCTCTGATATGAACGTTCTCCAAACGTCTACATCTGTTTTTAAATTCATTTATAAAAATACAGATTTACCTTCCAGTTACAGACTTTGTTTTGTTGATAATTCAAACAGTCTGAGAGTCTTCATCTTCCTTTAAAAATATTCCGTGGTCACTTCTCGGTCAGGTATGGGCGGAGCTCTATTATGGAATGAAAACGTTAAAAACTGGTCCCCCCCCCCATAAAAAATGGGGGGGGGGACCAGTGGGCTGAACAGAGACGCTGAAGTGTAAGGGTCAGGCTATAGAGTGTTTGAGAGATGCTCAGAAAGTCTGTAGGAGTTGTCAGTAGATTTAGAGGCTGGCAATAACTCAGACATTGATGGGGAAAAAATGCGGGGAGTTTTCCTAAACCTTGGGAACGGTTGTGTCTTGTGCCTTTGATGTTTTATACTGGAGAGCAGAACAGGAAATCATGCAACAATGACGCTCAAAGTCTAGGAGTGTGGAGCAGAGAATAAAACAAGGGGCTGAACACCTGAAGAGAATGAGAGAAAAAAAAAACCCAGAGTAGATTTAGAGTTAGATTTTGGCTCATGGCCGAGGTTTGTGGCAGTTTCCTGCAAATTCTGTTAAATCAATTAAACAAATTTTTCTTTTTCTCACGTTACTCCTACTGCTATCAGTCTGACAGTCGTATCAAATATGCGTGGGATCACCAGTAGTAGTAAAATTATGTTTGGTTTTCATCAAAGAGCATCATTAATAACTTAAACGAGGTTATACCGCCGCAAGTGTTTTCAAGCACGAAATTCAGGATTAGTCACGCACCCTCGCCACAAAGTGTTACCAATCTATTTATTTGTTTCCCCGTCAAGTACAAACAGAGACGCCGACGGCACGTCGGAGCAGAAACGATGTGGGATTCTGATTAATCATTCCGAGGCTGCAATTAGATCTTATCTCCGCCTGGAGAACTACTGTTTGTGGCGTGATGGAGAACCAACCAATCATTTCACCCTCGGGGAGTTTCTCAAGGCCACCCAGGGAGGTTTGGTTGCGCCATTTTTGGGCCGGTCTCCAGCGGGGCTTTAATGGGAACCTCCCATTAAACCCATGCTGAGTAGAAGGAGTTTATTTATCCAGTATTTTTCAAACTCTGCGTGACCCTCAGAGGGTATCAGCACAAATCTTTGAAGGTCACTACAAACTCTTGCTCAACACAAGGACGCCGTATCTCTCTGAACGGCCGGGCTGGTAATCCTGCAGGAAGCTCTCTCACTGGAGGTTTGATTACATGTTTGCTCTTACTGGAGCGTTAATCAGTTCAAAACACCAGGATCAACGTAGAAGTGTGTGTGTGTGTGTGTGTGTGTGTGTGTGTGTGTGTGTGCGTGGAGACAAACCTGTCTGCTGGTGCTTAGCTGTGATGAAATACAGCGTCTACGTGTTTGCAGACGCTGTACTTCATAGAGGATTCTTTGAATGCAGACGCTCTCCGTCTGCGGTAGTTTTCATCCACACAACAATTATAGGACTTCATTAGTCATTATAATCAGTCATTATAATAATAAATCATATTTTCAATAGAAGTGTCTTCCGCTTTTTTTTGGTGGTGGCAGCAGGGCGGAGAATCCACTCCTCTCTCCAGCAACACTATCCAGCTCATCCTGGGGATCCCGAAGGCGTTATCAGGCCAAATAAGATTTATAAGCCCCGCCCACCAAGGTCTGGGTCTCCTCCCAGTCGGACGCGCCTGGAAAACCTCCAAAGGGAGGCGTCATGGAGAAATCCTGATGAGATGCCTGCATCACCTCATCTGACTCCTTTCGAGGTGAAGGGGCAGCGACTCCACCCGAGCTCCCTCTGGATGTCCGAGCCCCCCACCTTATCTCTAAGGGCGAGCCCAGCCCGCCTACAGTGGCGGCTAATTTCAGCCACTTATATGCTTGACCTCAATCTTTTGGTCACTACGCAGAACTCATGACCAGAGGTGAGGGTTTGAACGTAAATGAACTGGAACGCTTAACCTCACACTGAAATATCAACCAATTAATATAATAATAAAAAAACGTTTTACTGAAGGATTTTTTTTGCAGTGATTAAGTTCTTAAGGGTTTATCATATCACAGATAAACACAGACCATTCAAAGCATTGAAAACAACTCATACGACCCTAAAATCCAATCTCAAACCCACAGAGGATTGTTGTGATGTCATCACTTCATCATTCAACGGATACAAACAAAGAAACAATCCATTGTCAACAATTGAGTTATTACCAAAAAAAAGTCCAGGGATTAGGAAAAGGTTGCATGACATCCCTTTGAGACATCATGACGTAATGTTTTTAAATTTAATCACCTTTGAGATATGACAAAAGCTACCTCTACGTAGTCCGTCAATAAATATATGAGTTATTGCAAAAACCAGTCTATGTAGTGGCCTGTCTCACCGTGGTTAAGATAAACTTTACTATGACGTCATGTCGTGAGGTCATGAGGTAAAGTCACCAAAATGTAATCATCTCTAGGATATGCCAAGACCTACCGCTGGGTGAAATTCCATGCAAATCAGTCAATTAGTTTTTCCATAATCATGCAGACAAACAGACAAATATAGATAAAAAAAACTTATTCTGATATTGTTGTTTTGTTTACTTTACTTGCATCCTCCCGGAAATGAACTCCATTCTGCTTTTGGGTGTGTTGAGTATCGTGTGTGTGGGTATGTGTGTGTGTGTGTGTGTGTGTGTGACCAGGTGTTGTGTGCTTCGCCTTCTTCTCAGGTGGCGGTCAAAGGCCAGGACACACTAATATACCTGTCCCTAAAGCCTCTCCAGGCCGCAGCCACAGGCATCTGGGGTCATAGGTCATAAGTCACCTATTGTCCAACCGACCTGATACGACCGGATGGAGAGGGAATGTTAGATCGATCTTTCTGGGTTGAGTTGAAAATGAGTCCCAGGTACAGTATTTGGATTACACGACTGCAGTCAATAGTCAGATCCACGACCAGGAATGACTTCACCACTCACTTAATGAAAGAGTTGGGCTCAAATAAAGGAAACTGACAGATTTTACAGACTGACTTCCTGATTTTTCACACAGTAAAGATAATTTTATTGGACTATAAAACAGCACTGAATCGCTGTAGCTAGAGGGGGCTGTAAAAAAAAAAAAAGAGACCCTCCTTTTTCAAAGCTCAAGTAAAGTTCCGTACTAAACTCCAGCTCATACACAGCCCCCAAACCGAGACGCAGAATTTATGTCGTGATATTTGTATCTGGACCTGTTGATACTGGAATCCACTGCTTACAGAGTGAAGCAGTGAAGCTGGGAAGTTCTTGTACCTTCAAGGAGACGAGGATGAGGAAGGAGACGTCCGGAGGTAAATGCTACAAATTTGCGAGCGTTTGTTTTAACGGCGCGAGTTTATAGACGTAAATCCTGGATTCATGCCATTGTGGAAAATCTTAGCATAGGCCCTAAAATAGGTTGGTCCAAATGGAGTGTGGAGATCGGCGCTGGGCCAGAACATACATACGTCTATAATCTGCTGTTTGATTTTACGAAATGTAAAAACGTACAATCAAAACATAAAACAGATATTTTTTATATAAATCAAGGCTGCCATATTTAATGCCACAACAACCGCCCTGAGGTTCCTCCTGTAGTCTGTCACGAGGTCTGAGGACACATGGGGAAGATCTGAGACCATTCCTTTAGGATCCGAGGTCCACACTTGTGGACCCTCATCCCACAGATATTCTGTTGGGTTTGGTCAGGTGACTGGGACGGTCATGGCAGACCATTTATTTCGTGACCTCTGAACCATTCTTGGGTTGATGTTGAGATGAGCTTCAGATGATTGTCCTGCTGGAAGGTCCAACCGCGGCCCACTTTGACTTTACTGACAGGGGATTTTAGGGCTTCGTCCAATAGCTGCCGGTATGTGATGGAATCCATGGAACCATGTCTTTTAACAAGATGAAAGAAAAACTGCACCACAGAGATCCACCACCAGACTTCAAAGTGGCTCGAAGGTGCTTATCTCTATTGCTTTCTGTCTTGCTAGGAATCACCCATCTTTGATGTTTGTTGCGAGAAAGCTGACCTCTGACCTTTTCTTCATTGAAAGACCAAGTGCTGTTTGGCAAACCGTAAATGTGAATGTTCCTTTAGTGGGTTCTTCTTTCAATCTTTTCCTCTTCTGTCGTAAACCGGCGTCCTGTGGCTTGTTTATGACGGACTTCAAAAGGTCAGCATTCTGATGTTTTTGGCGTCTAGGCAGTGATACGCTGCTCGAATACTCTGCTTGAATATTCAAGTTTCATGGTTAATGCTGGGTTTCCAGACTTACACCATTGAGTCACCTCTTTCTTAGCTTTCATCGCCATGGTAATTCAGCGCCGGCAAACAAAAGTTCAAAACATATAGAAGCCCCGCCCACTTATCAATCAATTTTATGAAAGATCATCCTCATTAAGTCTTCCATCCTCAGTTTCCCATGTCTCCTTTTTCCCTTCTGGGATTTACGACCGAACCTTTGGATTGCGTACATCTCCGCCTAGGAGGTAATCTGTCACCGCCGTTAGTCTGTCTGTCTGTTCGCAGGATCACACAAGACTGCATGATGGATTTTTCCGTAAATTGCTGGGAGGGTTGATCATGTGACCCAAGAATGGATTTTTGGGATGGTACCTAATAAGGGGGTGGATCCTTGATTTTTCTATTTTCACATATTTCAACAGAACCCCGGAGGGCACACACTTTGGTGGGGAACAAGTCCTGTTGGAATTTAGATTAGTGTGTAAAGAGGAGACGAGATGAGATAAGATTAATCCCTAAAGGAAAAAAAAAACTGGTATATGTGTTATGGTTTAGTACAGAGGATAATCCATGATCTTTGTTTCCCCTCTTCAAAATTAGTAACATAATTATGTTGACAATCATGAGAAAGCACGGAGTTCTATACATACGGCAGTTCTTGACTTCCCCCGGTGTTTGAATGCATTTCAGTTACACTGTCAGCCACAACAGTGTAACCACCTGCTAAACTTTGTGTAGTTCCTCTTTTTTGTTGCCAAAACAGGCAAATTTAAGGCACTAAGTCGCTTTTTATGCTACAGTAGCTCTTCTGTGGAAACAACACAGGCTATCATCAATGCGACACTCATGACCCCGGTTCCATTTCAGCAGTCCATTTCAGACCACTTTGGTAAGTTCTAATCACTCCACAACAGGAATACCCAACAAGACCAGCAGTTCTGGAGATGTTCTGATCCAGTCGTCTAGCCATCACAATCTGGTCCTTGTCAAAGTCTCTCAGATCCTCACACTTAGTCATTTTTCCTGTTTCCAGCATCAACCTCAGGATAAAATGTATCCCACCTACTGACAGATAACCAGTGCGAGCAGGTAGTCTGACTTCCTGTTGGTGGTTACATTATAATGGCCGATCAGTACACATCTCTGATGTAAGAAAATATGTCAAGTACATAGTCCGCGTAATATTCGTCCATGTATGCCGTACACGTTTACTGTCTGCTTACAGAAATGAGGTGTGTGATGTTTTATTCACGTCTTCACTCAGTGGTTATAATGTTATGGCTAATTGGTAAAATATCTAGGAAGCAGATTGTACCAGTTAAGCCCGTTCTGGAGAAATACTGCAACATCTAGAAGAATGCAATGAGCTCTCTGTTAGTCCTACGGTACAAAGTTTACTAACTTTTATCTAGCACAACAGTTACCCAGAGATTATTGCGATCAGATTCAATCCATAACTTTATTGAGGACAATTTCATACAGAATCTACCATTCATTTAAGAACTATTACTACCCTCTAAGCCTACCAAAAACTCCAACAAACTATCTCAGTATTATTCAAATACTCTGGAATTGTTGGTGTGTCCTGATTCTCATCCACTTCAGTGTCTCTGCTCAGCGCACCGAGGGAGCGATGTGTCACGAGGAGACAACACGGCTTGAGACGGCTTATTTTATATTATTTTCTCAATGTTAGCTGTAATTGTTCAGCGCAGGCGCAAAGATGATGATTGGATGGACTTAAAAGACGCCGTACTCCTTTTTAATTTTATCTAATTCTTCTGAATCTTGTTAAATCAGAAAAAAAGATAGTAGTAAGATTTTATTCTTTGATCTAATGTGATTGGGTTTAGTTAGTTTCCCGTTTCATTTCGATAGTTCATTTATGTAACCTCTCTCTTTAAGGCATCTGTTTAATCTTTAATTTCTCCGTTCATGTGTCTCTTCATCATGTTTTCTGCGTCACGCACTCGTCTTCCTCCTCTGGTTTGTCTGGCGCCGTGACTTCCGCGTCACCTCGTCTGTCTCTCTGGTGATTCCCTCGCCGCGTCTCCTGCACTTATTTTCTGAATTCCAGCCCGGCTCTTCCCGCTCCTCACGGTTAAGTCGTGGATTCTATTGTTTCATTTGGACTGTTTTCTTTGTGGATCAATCTTCTGTTGGACGGTATTGTTTTCTCGGACCCCGATCCATCTATCGTTCAGACTTTAACTTTATTCAAAGGGGGGTTATTGAAGTTCCCGTGTCTGTTTTGAATTGCTGGATCGACCAGGAACATCTACAGATCTTTAGAAATTATTAAAATACATTAGTTCTGACTTGGGGACCCAATCCCCGTGTTTGATTGGGTTCCCTCAAACTCCCACAGTTGAAAAAGAGGTGAACTTGTGACTTTAGATTTCCTGCAGGTGTGAACCAGAGCTGGAATGGATGTTTAATCCCCAACCCATGACCCTGAATAAGATAAGAGGTTGCAGACCTTCTGGTGGTTCAGACCTGGGTCCACCTGTAAAACTACAGGACCTAGTAGTTTTACAGTAGTTCTACTGTAAAGGTCCATGACCTTTACAGTAGGTCATGGACCCTCTTGGGTCCATGACCTACTGTAAAAGGCTTGTTGGTCCATAAACATATTCAGCTTATTCATGGATCATTCAATGTTTTCCTCTTATCCAGGATTGGTTTGCGGAGGAAGAAGGCTAAGAAGGATATTCCAGACGTCTCCTCCCACTTGGACTTGATATAGAAACACCTTCAAAGGCAGGTATACTGACCGGATGCCTGAATGACCTCGACTGGCTCCGTTCGAGGTGAAGGAGCGCGGCTCCACTCAGAGGTTACGGACAAAAATCAGATCTTTCCGAAGGTGTTTGATATGTTGATGATGATGATGATGATGATGGCGTTGCCAAGCAACGGTAAAGAGTGTGGCCCTTGAGGCTAGTGTTAGTCAGCATACTGCTGCAGACAGTTCAAATCTCACCTCCAGTCCTCGTTGAATGATGGACGGCGTCTTGCCAAATATTTTCCTTTTCACGTCTTCTGTTTTGTCGCCACGGCGACCGCACCATCATCGTGTTGTTTACAGCTGCTTCTCCAACAATCAGAGGAGGCGGTGCATTCGCTGTCCCTTCCGACACGTGAGTCCCACTTTTAAATTTTTTTATTTCAAGAAAGTAAAAGCATCTTTTCTGGAAAATGTTTTATTTTTTATTTTTTTTAATTTTCTTATCAAAGTTAAAGTAAAAAAAAAATCTTACTTTAAGAACTATATCAAACTTTTTTCTAACCAGTAGGTGCAATGATGGTTTGTATAATATCCAAGCACCGGCGTAAGGAAAATCTTTTTAAGGAATGTTGTCTTATTAAAGTATTTCCTCTTAATTGTTTATCTTAGATGAAGGTTAACATATAAACTATAATTTTTTATTTTTTTTAAATCAGCTCAATCAGGCGAATGAAATACTCATTTTAAGTATAATTTAAGTACATCAGAGGGAGAACCAGCATCTTTGGGTTATGAATGGTGCTGAAGTCTCTGGGAGGTGCGTTGCCGGTACCGGAGTTGTCGGCAGGATCGCCCAGAGCGGTTCTTACTGATGCAGAAGGGTCCGACAGGCGGGGAGTGTTGAGTCTGGGCTGACGAGGAGCAGAGAGCTGCTGGTGGACCATGAACCTGAGGGACATGGAGGGAAGGAGGCGACTAGGTGTACAGGACTGCGACGCATTTCCATCAGTCGTCCCCCGTTGTGGACATGTCCCACATTCTGAGACGACGTCCTGCATTTTGATCAAGGCTTTTTTAAAATCTAGATTTCATCCAAGGTAAGGAAGTGTGTCACCACAAGGCTGCGTGTGAGATGTCAATCAAACTTTGTCCACCTGTCAAGGTCCTCGTTTTGACGCTTCATGGGACGGTTGCGAGTCAAAAGTCTCAAGAGGAGAGCTGCTGATGTAAGAACACCTTTCCTGCTGGAAGTCCTTAGCTGAAAGGCAGACGGCTGATTGGACAGCAGCTGAAGTAAACGAGGGGAAGGTTTCCCAGGTGTGTCAGGCAGACGAGCGGAGTGCGCTGCTGCAGACGCACACGACGTGCCTCGTCCTCCTCACTGGCAACCAAACACACCTGTTCCTAATTGGTGGTCTGCTTGAGCTGGGACAACCTCCCACGTCTTCCCAGCGCCTGCTGCTTATAGTGTTTATAGTTATATTTAAAGTGTTTATAGTGTTTATAGTGATGTTTATAGTATTTATAGTGTTTATAGTGATGTTTATAGTATTTATAGTGTTTATAGTGATGTTTATAGTGTTTATAGTTATATTTAAAGTGTTTATAGTGTTTATAGTGATGTTTATAGTATTTATAGTGTTTATAGTGATGTTTATAGTGTTTATAGTTATATTTAAAGTGTTTATAGTGATGTTTATAGTGTTTATAGTTATATTTAAAGTGTTTATAGTGTTTATAGTGATGTTTATAGTATTAATAGTGATGTTTAAAGTGTTTATAGTGATATTTATAATGTTTATAGTGTTTATAGTGATGTTTATACGATTAATAGTGATGTTTAAAGTGTTTATAGTGATATTTATAATGTTTATAGTGTTTATAGTGATGTTTATACGATTAATAGTGATGTTTAAAGTGTTTATAGTGATATTCATAGTGTTTTAGTTATGTCTAGAGTGTTTATAGGGACGTTTAAAGTGATGTTTAAAACCTTCATGGTGATGTTTAAAACATTTATAATGATGTTTATAGTGTTTATAATGGTTTCAAATCTTTTATAGTGGTGTTTATAGTGTTAATAGTGATGTTTATAATGTTTAAAGTGTTTATAGTGATGTTTAAAGTGTTTATAAAAATATTTATAGTGTTTATAGTGATATTTATGGTATATATAGTGATATTTATGGTGTTTATAGTGATATTTATAGAGTTTATAATGATATTTATAGTGTTTATAGTGATGTTTAAAGTGTTTATAAAAATATTTATAGTGTTTATAGTGATATTTATGGTATATATAGTGATATTTATGGTGTTTATAGTGATATTTATAGAGTTTATAATGATATTTATAGTATTTATAGTGATATTTCTAGTTCTGAGCGTTTCTGAGCAAAGTCATTAATTGTTTTGTTTCATGGTGTCACTGTCATAAAATAATGTAAGAGCCATTATCTCAAAAAAGAAAAGAAAAGAAAAGATAAAAGCGAGTCTGTTGGTGGGGGTTCATGGTATGGGCAGGCATAAACACCGGACAACAAAGCCTCTTTGTCGTTGCGTCCATCGGCCGCCATCGCCTCGTGTTGCAGCATGAAAACGCTCAGCACCATGATGCCAGTGTCTGTGTGCAATTTCTGGAATCTGAAAACATCCCAGTTGCTGCATGTCCTCACTAAACGTGCGACCTAATGAGTCCGTTTGAGAGGCTCGGGGTGGAGGTACGGCCCAACATTCAATAACGTGGTCTGACCTCAGCGATGAGGTCCGAATGCATGAGGCAATATATCGGCCGTTTTATTGTGACCAGTCCAAAGTAAACCCTTGTTGTTTATTCACTTTGTGGATAAGTCTCACCTGTTGGTGGATGAATTATCTCATTAAATGTCCAAAACTATTTACAGATATTAACTTATCACAAGCTCTGAACTTATCACAAGATGTTCTGTGGGGTTTAGGTCAGGTGACTGGGATGGCCGCGGCAGAACTTTCATTTTGTAATCTCTGAATCATTCTTGGGTTGGTTCTGAGGTGAACTTCAGATCACGGTCCTGCTGGAAGGTCCAGCCACGGCCCACTTTAGGTTTCCTGACTGAGGCTTTTGGGTTTTCATCCGGTATCTGCTGGTATATGATGGAACCCATGCAACCATTTATTTAAACAAAAAATAAAGAAAAGTATCCCTACAGCATCAGAGATCACACCATACTTCACAGTGGGTATGAGGTGCTTTTCGCTTTGATTTTCTGTCTTGTGACTCCACATCCATTTTTTTTTCATGTTTGTTCATTAGAGGTTGTGGAAATTCAAAAAAAGAACGATACAAATGTGCGTTTGACGCTTAAGTTCGGCTTTTAACACATTTTTTTTAGAGCGGAAGCGTGAAGAAACAAAAAAAGTTCAAAATCAACTCTTATTTTAAAATTTCTGACATGATAAAAAAAATGAAACTGTACAATCTTAGTGTTGTGAAAACATTTAGAAGCACTGGTTCAGGGGACAAATCTATTGATGTGAGTTCCTGCGTGTCTCCACAGTGGAGCTCTGCTTCCCCCTAGTGGACGACTTTAGGATCGACGGAAGATCTGCATCTTTTCTATATATTATCAGAAGTTTATTTATACGACATGCAAATACAGCAACATTGGTTCTGCGACATTCCACCACACACCGGTCCCAGATCCACTAGTGCTTTAGCAAAATGCTCCTTTACCACATTTTAAAAGTTGAAGATAGAAAAAAGGAAAAGAAAAGAGACACTAATAAGAATAAAAATACAATAAAGTTATAAGTTCATTACAGGTGTCAGTTTCAACAAAAAAAAAGGATATATGGTTATGTAAGAAGAACAATTTTGTTTTTCAAAAGAAGAGGTTATAGGGATTTATCTTGGTTTTTTTGTACATGCAGATTTTAAATTAATATAATACCTCCACCTTGTGATCAACACTGCTTGATACATACAGCTTGTTCTGGTTCTGCCCAAAGCTCAACACATCTTGGATCAACATTTTTGCAGCTTAAATTAGCATGTTCCACCCAAGCATCCCCTCCTAATCCCCTCCACATCATCATCATCATCCTCCTCCTTAAACCCATCAACTTTGTAAAAAAATGTTCCCATGAAGGGAAAACTCTAACGTGTATTTTAGTGACACAGTGAAAAACTTCACGTTTACTCACTTTTGACGAGAATTACACTGTAAAAAATAAAGTAAATAAAAATAATATCTGTCTAATTCACGGTAACGGTACGGTAATTTTTACAGTAATTACTTGCTAATGACATGATATTATTCCGTTTCAAAAAGTTTGTTCCCACAACCACAACTTCAGGATGAAATGTTCACCTGTTGGCCGAATGTATCTCACCATCACGCAGGTAACCATGGTTACCAGATAGTCCATGTGATTCACGTCACCGGTCGGTGTTTTTAACGTTACAGATAGATAGATAGAAACTTTATTCTATATTCTATAGCAGATATGCATCAGTAAAACCAGAGGTGTGTAGTGAGCTGGATCAACGGTTGGTTACAGTACAGAGTTCTGGGTTTCAGACACGACACAGTCTCACAGGGATTCCTTCTAAAGTCTCACTGCAGTCGGGACAAAGGACCGGCGGTGGGGTTCTGTCTCACACTCTGGGTGTCGCAGTCTGCTGCTGAAGGAGAGGCGTTGTTCAGGATGGATGTCAGCTTGGTTCACATCCTCCACAGGGTCCAGGGGACAGTCCAGGACAGAGATGGACCTCCTCCTGTCCCTCTCTGTGCTTCCTCTACCCCAGCAGACCACGGCGGAGAGGTGCTGCCCCAGTGTCCTAGAAAGGTCTTCAACAAAGTCCTGCACACTCTGAAGGACCTCTGTCTCCTCAGCATGAGGAGACGACCTTGGCCCTTCTTGTAAAGAACATCTGTGTTGTCCGACCAGTCCAGTTTATTGTTGCAGTAGACCTTAGGTACTTGTGTGGGTTCACCTGTTCAATGTCTCAACCCTGGATGTTCACCTTTGGGGTCTGTGAGGACCTCCTGCGGACCTCCTCATGGCTCACAGGTGTTTTGCTCCTTGGTCTTACAGAGGCGTTCCGCAAATGCTCCCTCTCAAATCTTGCTTTTAATTTGAAAACAGCATCTCCCAGTTTCCTGTGAGTGGATCTCAGTGTGAGGAGCTTGGTGATGCTGCCGGGACGAGCGGAGGGAAGGAGAGAGGGAGAGAGAGAGAGGAGGGAGAGAGAGAGAGAGGAGGGAGAAACCGAGAGAGCCCAGTATCACAGAAGCAGGTGAGCGTTGGTGAGCGGGGACTCGGCTGGTCTCTCCTGGTCTCTCCTGGTATCTCCTGGTCTCTCCTGGTCTCTACTGGTCTCTCCTGGTTCTGGTGTGCCGGATCCTCCTCTGTGAGATGAAGTAGGGTGAGGTGTCGCCCTCCTCTCTGAGCCTGAAGGTAATTCTCCCGTTCCTCTGTCAGCTTGTGCCCCTCGCTCTGCTGAATGATGAAGTGTGCTGGAGTGATGGCGAAGGATTGGCTCCAGGTGTAGTTGGCAGCTTT
Source organism: Lophius piscatorius (assembly GCA_009660295.1). Classification (NCBI taxonomy): domain Eukaryota; kingdom Metazoa; phylum Chordata; class Actinopteri; order Lophiiformes; family Lophiidae; genus Lophius; species Lophius piscatorius. The sequence goes on along the minus strand of VRLP01004288.1, from coordinate 10,824 downwards.
GGTTTTGGCGAGGATGTTCCTGCTGCTGCAGCATGTCACCAGGGGAACCGATCCAAACTCTCCACTGGTTCTCCGCTGACCCGGCCGGGTGGGCTGGATGTCTTGGTTTTTGTTCAGTTAGAGGTGCGTTCATGCCGAGGGGATTCACCTGATCTCCAGGTGGAGGCTTCCTCTCTGTAAACATATGTGTAATAGATTACAAATGTAAATGTTGGTTTATATGTATATTTATATATTTATAGAGGAACTTAAAACTGAGCTCTCAAAAACAGAAGAAGAAGAATGAAACAGGGTTTATTACTTTAGTTAATTAAATAATCAAAATTATCAGCCAATCACAGAACAGAAAAATTTGACTTGCCAAGATTTTTTTTTTTTTAATCTAGCCTCACAATTCCTCCCCAGAGTATTAAAACTAGTGAGTCCGGACTAAAAACATTTTATATCAACACATTTGTATTGCTATAAAGAGACAAATCGAACCCGTTAATATCCTCAAAAAAAGGATTTCTTTACATATTTGATTTCTTTGGGGCATTGATTCATAAATGATCTCAAACACGATAAAAAAATGATGCCATTAAAAGACAAATCTTTTCTCCAGCATGTTTTTAAACAATAAAAAAAGAATCAGGTTTATAAGATTATTTCATGATGAAGTTTTTGTGTTTCACGGAAAAGAGACATTTTTACGTTTGTGCAATTCAATTCAATGAAATTACATTCAATTTCTTTAGTGAATTGAAAAAAAGGATAAAAGGACAGCATTGTATATATATATACAATGCTGTCCTAATCTGTGAAAAGACAGTCGTAAAAAGAGGTCATAAAACTTTTAAAAACTATATAAAAATAACAACTAAGACCTTAATTAGCAGTTTTTAAATGCGGTTATGGGTCCGGGGTAAAAACAGTTTTTTTTCAACCGTTTGTTCGTGTTTTTATGCTCTGTAACGTCGGCCATGTTTTTATAAAACTATTTGACATTATCAGACTTTTCTTTGGGTTTTATCAAGTCCTATAATTCTGTTTCGTGACTCTTCGTATGATTTAATCCGCCACAATCCTACTGATTGAATTGTACTTTCTCAGTAGCCGTGGTGTCCCCCAGGGCTCCATCCTTGGTCCCTTACTCATTAGCACACATGCTAACACTGAGTGACATTACAAACAGGTTCAGTCCAGTAGAACATTTCTCAAGAGGAAATTGTGAAATGAAACGTACTCAACTCAAATCATCCAGAAGGTCCCGTCCGAGAATATTCCAGTGTTTGGAAAAGTCAGCGGGCGGTTCATCCAGGGAGGTGTCAGAACCCATGGTCTCAGATGAGTCCAATGTCCCATCATGAAGATGGAGACGGAGAGATGGACTGTCCATGACCTTCGGCATGGTGACTCTGGCTCAAACCGGCGCTCCTGAAAAAAAGAGTTCAGCTGTCGGGTTTTGAAGAGCAGCAGATCAGCTCCCGAGGAAGACTCACCCTCCAGCTCCCTGATCTCTGCCTCCAACCTCCAAAGAATCCTCCAAAGAAACTTTCCCGGCTCTGCACTCGGCCCAAAACCATTAAAAAGTTCACAGATATTAAAGTGGTTAGAAAGTTTCACATTAAAATGCCAGAGAGTCTGAGACTGTGGATTTTTGAAGAAGGACATGAGAGCCAGCTCTGTTAAAACTCAATGATGGTCTGTAAAACCTCCGAGGAGGAGGTGACGGCTGAAGCTTGAGGAACAAAAGAGGCGGAGTCTGCACAGTAAAAAAAACCCCACAGCAGATCCAGTAACAGGAAGTGGTACTGAAGGAATGGGACGGGTCAGAGGTGATTGTTGTCTGTGGTTAGAAGCTGTTGGAGTCTTGCACTCCTTGATTTCACTCCTCTAGCGCCTCCCAGAGGGCGGGAGTGTGACGACACGGTGTTGGTGCTGGTTTCTTTTCATTTTTTATGTCTTTGGTACGCTCTAAAATTGACCTTAATCTAATTATGCGGTTGCAAAATCATGATCAAGATTGAAAATTGATGAAACGTGCGGCGGCCGTGTTGTTCCAGATGTGCTACAGGACTCAAGGACGGATCCTCCATGCCTCCTCCTCTCTGATAAAACATTCGATCCAGAAGTTCACATGAAATTGAGGCTAAGTAAAAGGCTAGGTCCTAGTAGCTGAACCGTGGTGAGGAGGCTTTGGTCTTCGTAAGGAACCGTCCTGTGCTCAATATGCAAATGAGGCAGTGAAGCATCTGCTGTTTTGGCTTCCAACCAGCTGGCTGCCGTGTCGGCAGGGACCATGTTTTGATTGGTTCTTGCTGAAATTTACGATCAGACGCCGCGAGTCCCGGCGAGAGGACTGACACGCTAACGCTACCGTTTACAAGGTCGGAGTTAATATCGGAGGAGATGAGGCGAAACGCGTCCACCTGCTCAGGCTGACGCCCTCGTGATCAATGTTATCAATCAATCTATGGTGAGCGTCTCTGTAGGTCAGGGGGTTGTCATTCAGGAGATCCCGATGAGAAGGTCTGGATAATGTTCAGAAGGTCATAGCTGGAGGTACATGAAAGAGTTCATAGTGGTCGTCAGACTCTGCGTACATTCCACACGTCCTTCGGCATCAACCTCCACAAGATGCCAGTGAAGAGTCAAAAGTTTCCTCAGCAACAAACAAGGTGGCGATGAGGTCATGCTAATGCTAATGCGCACGGTGAGCTAGGGGCCGCGGAGCAAACGCATCGCGACTATGAGGGTCGGAAGAAACAGAAATCCTGTGATAAAAATGGAGGTTAAAATAATGCATGGGAAATGGACAAGTTGATTAAAACAGTTACGATATGTCGAAAACGTACGACATTAACGTCCACGATTAAACCGGGAAGTTATGGAATTTTTATTGCTGTTTCTGCAGAACCTTGATGTTAACGCGATAACTCTAAAAATTATTACTATAACTAGTATTGGATCATTTTCAAATTTTATACCCACAGTGCGAGGAAGAACTGAACCGAATTTGGGAAAGGTGAGGTGAATAAATCCGACGCTAGGGATAGCTAGCTTTGTCATATTTTACCCTAAGAGTTCAGACTTTACTCACTAGGGGGAGTTTTCATTCTCAAAAGGAAAAAACGCAGTTTGTCAGATATAACTGCCGAATTTAGTCCAACATGGCACAACAGTTCATTTTCTACTCCAGTAGGGGGAGCTTTTTCCACGAAAACCAAACTTCACACTGAATTTGAAGAGTTTCATCGCTCGCAAGATGCAAGGGTTGGGGGACTTTTAAGGGGATATAGGGACGACATTGTAACATTTGTTATAATAATTTTCCACGTTTTACTTTCACCATTCAGAGGTCACAACAAAACAACCGTTTATCATTAAAATATGGAATTGCACCTCATATAAGACATAAATCAATGAGGGAGTAACAAGTTTACCTTAAACTGTCAATATGAGCATTTCAAGACTTTTTTTTTGTTTTATTTTACCATTAAATGCTTAAAGATTACTTTTCTACTCTTATTTCAACTTAGAGTCCTGGAAGGAAGTGGTTGACAAAAGCTGAACGTTGGAAAAAGTACAGATTTTGGGTCATACTGGCTTATTTTTAAGACGTAATACTTCAGAATACTTGTTAAATATAGTTCAAAAGTAATATCATGTCTTATTACAAGAGCGATTTAATCTTTTTACTAACACTGTAAAAAAAAGTATAATTTCTTCACTGGTAAGACGCAACTTAATTTTTATTGATTCGAAAATTTGAATACGGAATATAATTTAATTAGTTTTTGTCTTAAGTGGATGTCATTTAAAAAAAAAAATCAATAATTTTCCTTAACAAAAAATAAAATTAAAACTACTTATTTACTTTATTATACCGTTTATTAGTATTTTTGAAGGCAAAACTATAATATAATATTTGTTTTGTTACAAGATTTTGAAGAATTTCCAAAGCTGGAATTTCCCTTTTTTTTTAATCTCCTGGTTTCTAAACATTCACTGTAAATAATAAAAACTTCAACTAGCAACCTAAAGTAAATTAAATCATTTTGTGTCTATCTTATTAATTCAAGTTGTAAAAACTAAATTTAATCGTGTTTCCGCAGTTGAACACATTCTTTTTACTTCGTCAAACAATTCTCTTTTTACAGTGCGTACGGAACGAAAGACTCGGAATGTTTATTTCTTATTTTTCAAGGGGTCTAATAATTGAAGCGTAGATAATAATCGTTGATGAAGATGAATTATTCCATTTGAGTTATTAATATGTAATTCAAAGAAATCTTATTAGTGTTATTTTATTTATTTTTTACAGTCTATTAGTGCTGAAATTTATTTATTTATTTCTAATTTTGAAGTTTTTTGTTTTTTTTTCTTTTTCTGTCCAGTGTCATTATTTACAACATGTCAGCTGGAACGGTTAATCTGTAATCTTCCCAAAGTGGAGTCGAAGGTGTTTCCTCCACAGGAAGTCATTCAAAGGCGCCATCATCCCCGATGAGGCCCACTCCCCTCTCCACCGGCTGACTGATATGTTTCCTGTCTCATTATGAATATTTGTCGCAAGCTCGCTCCTCGCCTCCCCCTCCCTCCCTCCCTCCCTCCTTCCATCTCTGGGCGAGCAGCAGAGATTTCTCATCTTGCGTTTCCTGCCCTCTTTTTTTTTTTTGTGTTGTCTTCCAGCGAGTGATTAAAATGTTCCGAGGAGGAAGTCGCTGGTTGGATCCAGCAGCTGAGTCCAGAAGTTGAAGACCCTTTTTTTTTTCTTTTTTTTTTACATGCCGATGAGCTGAAGATGACCAGGAGAACTCTGGGTATTCATTTTAAATCATCAAACGCTTGGTTTAAAAAAAAGAAAAGAAGGAATGCCAGACAAAGTATGAGCTGTGGAAATGAGGCGGGATTATTTCAGGAAGATGAGAAAAACTGAAGGAACCGTTTTTCCGACCCAGCAGCTCAAACTCGCCCTAATTTCTCACTAACTCATTCTGATCCAATTCCTTGCTGCAGCTACAGTGACCAGCCATAACATTATAACCAACGACAGGTCTCACTTCTGGGTAAGGTTGAATATCTGGTTACCGTGGTTACCTGTCAGCAGGTGGGATATATCAGGCAGCAGGTGAACATTCTTGTCCTGAAGGTGATTTTGGGAGCCGTAAAAAAAAATGTACAGGCGTGAGGATCTAAGAGACTTGGACAAGAACCAGATTATGATGTCTAGATGACTGGGTCAGAACATCTCCAGAATCACAGGTCTTGTTGTGTGTCTCTTGTCGGCAGTGGTTGTACTATAAAAAGGAAAAATGATGGTAAAAAAACCTTTTTGTTCGTATGTACATCAACAACATTTTAACCATTTAGTACCGTTGAATCTACGTAACCTGTAGAGTATTTCACTCTCATTTAACGGACCCTCCTTCTAAACCACCAACAGGAATATCTTGCACTACATCTTTTTTCGGCCGTCCCCTTTACCTTCACCCTAACCTGCTGCACACCCTTCCCATCTCCACCCCTCTGCTTCTAACCTCCTCTCCTTCGTTCGTTCCCGACCTGTCATAAAGCTCATCATAGGCTTCTTGTTTAGCATGTGCTAACTCCCTCTTCTCCTTACTCCATGTCTCTTTGTAATCCCACCTACCTTCTTCATCTCACTTCTTCATCACTAACCTTTTCCTGCGTCTACTCTCCTGAACCGCCTTCTATCCTGTCTGGATGTCACCTTGTGCTCCACCTCCTTCTTGAAATACATCTTTTCTAGCCATTTTAGAAAACTGCCAAGTCTACCACCATCTGTCCTTCCTCGTTCCCGTCCTAAACATCATACCTGCTTATCAGATTATCGTTTTTTTTAAACGCAAAAGTCTGGCAACAGCAGCTGCTGGTATTTTACAGGAGATTAAAGTTTCCTATTGAAGGACAGCCAGGGTCATTGATGCGTGTCTGATCCCACATAAGAGCTTCTGTAGAACAAACGGTTAATGCTGGTTCTGATAGAAAGGTGTCGGTACACAAAGAGGCGTCACAGTGACATCACAGTCTGTGGTTGCAAAGCTGCAGACTGGTCAGTGACCTCTGACCCTGTGTGTCGAAAGCTCCTACAATGGTCAAGTCAGCAACAGATTTGGACCATGGAGTAATGGAAGAAGGTGGTTGGGTCTGACGGAACAGGGTTTTTCTGCATCATGCCTGAGAAGGAGGTGCAAGGATGCATCAGTGGAGGAGAACAAGCGAAGAAAGGCAGTGTGATGCTTCGGACCATGTTCTGCCGGGTCCTACCTTTCATGCGGACGTTCCTTTGACATGCAGAACACTATTCCCTAATGGCAGTGGCCCTGAAACACGGCAGAAGTGGTTCAGGAACGGTTTGAGGAAGACAAAAACCAGGATGTTTATGCGGTTGCAGACCTCGACAGCTCAAAGCAGATGGTTGTAATGTTATGGCTGAGCAGTGTATGGTAGTCTCTCATTGTGTAGGTCGTTTAGGTTTATGACTATAATCAATGTGAATGTCAGCAGGTGGGGTACTGCAGTGAATGTTAACAAGTGTGTGTGTGTGTGTGTGTGTGTGTGTGTGTGTGTGTGTGTGTGTGTGTGTGTGTGTGTGTGTGTGTGAGAGCATATTTTGATGGATTGGCTCTCCGCTCTGAGGATCTGAGTTCGGAGACAGGATGGAGTGATAAACAGACATTAGACCGGAGCAGCATCTAAGACCTCCGTCCCCTCGTGATGAATGGAGCGAGCAGTTATCATCATCATCATCTCCTCAGCGCCGCGCGCGACCATGATTCTGTCATTTTGGGTCATTTTCTCCGTGCGTGTAAATATTCATCAGACATTTGTTATTTCAGGGTTTCTCTCTGTTGGACAGGCGGTTGGAAGGACTGATTCCATCAGTATAGTCACTAGAGCGCCGGTGGGGGGAGGGAGGGAGGGGTGTGTCGCGTTCAAGGACATCATGGCGCTGCACAGTATGCAAATGTAAGCATCTAATTATTGCTCTATGGGGGAGTATTCATCAGACGCCCTCACCTGAAGAGTAGGTCCTCAGAATTGCGCTGTCACTCCTAACTTTTCATGACGAGAGTATTTCACAAAGCAGGTTAGCGCTAAAATGTAGCTGCTATCGCCGAAGGACGTTAGGCGTCAGGAGGAGGAGCTTGTATCACCTGGTGACCTGCTGTATTCTGTTATAATAATGGAAGCATGTGGCGTGGTTGTAATTTATAACGTAAAATCTACTATATTTCACAGAGGTCATGTGATCGTTTGAGTCCCGCGTGATACCATATCATGGATCTTTTGCACATTTTAGACCCAAATCCACTGTAGTGTGAGGAAGAACTGGATTGATTGTGGAAAAGGTGGGACACTAGGGGGGAGATTTAGTTCAAATTCAGCGCATTTGAATCGACTCGAGGAGATAAATCTGGTTTATGTCGTATTTTACTCTAATGGTTCATACTTTACTCAGGAGGCGGAGCTTCCTTCCTAAACGTCGGCCCGATTTAGTCCAGATTTGGTGCATATATGACTTGACTTGAGGAGATCTTATTTTCATGTGTCATACGTCACTCTTTTTCTTCTTCGTCTATCGGCTGCTCCCTTTTGATGTCGCCACAGCGGCATGAAAACGGCCATTACGGCGTTTTCATTACGCCTTTTCTAAGAATTCTAGCAAAGCTAAACCCACAGGAAGACTTTTTTTTCTTTTGTGGCTAGTGTTCGAGACAATTTTATAATTATGTGAAAGTGTTTGACTTCCTTTTTAGCAGTGTAATAAATATTAGTTCTTCATCGACGCAGGTGCCGACTGATCCCCCCTCAGAGTCGGCACAGAGGGGGGGGGCCTTGGTGTGACATGCTCTGCATTAGGGTCCCTCTCTGAGACTCACTTCCTTTTTCATTTATTCTCTATTAATTTCTCGACTTACTGAATCAGCAAACTTCATCCACTCCAGAGACCTTTTTTCCGCTCCTTCTCTCAAGCTGCGTTCCAATTACTCTGTGCTGTCATAAAGCCGGACTGCACCTCCTTATCGCTCAGGCGGGGGAGCGGTCCTCGGCTGAGCTTATCAAAATGCTAATGCGCTTGAAAGGAAACATTAGTCTTCTTTGGGCTCAGGAAGTTGGTGAGAAGTGCATTTTTAAGCCTCTTTCAGCGGGTGAAAGCAGAACTATGTGACGGGAGGAGTTCCACTTCCTGTGTTTTCTTCCTTCTGCTGCAGACGCTGTTGTCCAGGTTAGAAACAATGAAACAATGGAGCCAATGAAAATAAGAGGAACCTCACGCCATGTGAGGGAAACAGAAATCAGGAAGTTGACATATCAGTCGATTGGCTTTGGGATATGGGGATTGTGTAGCAGGAGCTCTCTTCCCATCCATCCTTCCATCCATCCATCATCCCTCCATCCATCCATCCATCCATCCAACCATCCGTCCATCCGCCAATCCATCCATCCATCCATCCAACCGTCCATCCATCCATCCATCCATTATCCATCCAACCATCCATCCATTATCCATCCATCCATCCATCCATCCATCTGTCCTTCCATCCATCCATCCATCCATCCATCCAGACTTTAGCTCAGTGTTAAACACCATCATCCGTCAGAGACTCATGGAGAGAGTTTTCCTGCTCAGCCTGAACTCCATCCCTGGATTCTGGACTTCTGGACCGGAGGACCACAGTCAGTCCATGTTCAAATGTCCAACTCAATCAGGCTGAGTACTGGACCCCCTCAAAGCTGGGTTCTCGGCCCTCCTCTGTTCACACGGGAGAATTTGATTCTGGATCCCAGACAAACGCTGAATGTTCAGGCAAAAATGAAAAATAAAGTTTGATTTGATTTATAAGTTGATTGAACTTATTTCATTACTTTAATAAAAGTAAGAAATTCACTATTTGGGCTAATAATATTATTTGAACTCATTATTCAATAAGTTATCACTCAATCTGTCCGTTGGCAGTGTCGACCCGCTACGCCAGCCATTACTTCTAATTCTGTTTCTGGCTGAGCGGCGCTTCGTTTCAAGCCCATTTTTTCTGTGGCGCCGAAATGCGACTCCTTCCTTCCACACGACGACACAAACACTCTCCCCCAATTAAGCCGGGCTTCCAGTGAGTGGATTTCACACACGGCTTTTGATGTTGCGTCCCGTCTGGTCCTCGATTTGGATTGGGCTGGGTCCAGATGGAGTCTGGCAGCACAGCGCTCGCTGAACGCGTTAGATAACTCCGACGTCTCCGAAAAGATGGCCGCTCGGCGCCAAGAGAGAGACGGCAGAGTGAACAGCAGCATACAAAACGCCGCGTGCACATCAAAAGGTTCTGCTGTGGTTCCGACAGAAGCTCCGAGTCTCTGCCAGCAGACGCCGCTGCTAACACAAGCATGTGTGTGTGTGCGTGAGTGTGTGTGTGTGTGCTTGATCTCCCCGAGACTCTTACTCAGCTCGCCTTCGCCTGACACTTTGAAATCCACCCAGTAAATTAGTGAGACATCTTCCAGCAGAGATCCGTTTAGTTCTGGGCTCTGCACTGCAAAAAGTCCAAATCTTACTGAGATTTTTTTTCTTTCTCCTCATTTCGAGTCAAAACATCTCATTGCTGTTTTGATTGACAGCATGATTTATCCTAAAATGCTGAAATGTTACTTTCTAATCTTCTTTTTTCAAGAACGTGATCTTAAATCTAGAAAAGTTACACTTTTAAACAACTTAGAATAAATTAAATGTACCAGGAATGAAGAGGTTGAAGTGCATAAAACCTACTTTTGAGGGGAATAAATCATTTTTAGACATTTTACTAGTAAGTAGAATAATATAACAAAGTGGTTTTAATATGTAAACTAAAATTTTAATTTGAATGGAAATAAATGGAGAAAAAGAAAGACAAAAAAAAAAGTTTGGATTACAGATTATAGAAGAACCATTATTATGTTATTCACATTCAGCAGAATAATAAATGTTTGGTGAAGAGGAAGGACAGAAAAACTATTAAAAACTTCAATAAATGTTCTCCAAACTACAAAAACTCCAAATCTTTCCGAGAGTATTTGTCTTATTTCTAGTCAAAATACCGTTTAATTTAAGACGGACTCACTGAACAAGTAACATTTCACTGAGATGAAAGGGATTGTTTTTAGAGAGTTGAACATCTTGTTAAGACAAAAGCATCTCGAAAAACATCTCAGAAGCTCAAATTCAGACTTTATACCTTAAGGAGACATTTCAGGGTAAAATGATGAGATATAACTTTCTAATCGGATTTAAAAGTCGTAATGGTCGTGAATCTAGATCTAGTCACTGCTGAATAGATTAAAAAAAAAAAAACTTTATAAATCTCCACAATTTATGAGGTGGTGCAGGAGAAATTAATAAAAAAGAAGAACAACAAGAAAGATAAGGTAAAAAATGCAAATATTACTATAAAAGAAACACACAGAAAAAAGTGATACGGTGTGATCTTGTGAAAAAAAAAAAGGGAACTGGAAACAAATTTTAAGTATTACTGGCTGATTAAGCCGGAATATGAAGTAAAATATACTTAAAAAGTAGATTTACCACTTAATTTCAAGATGTCCTTCATCCAAAATCTAACGTTTTATTAAAGAAATAATACCCAGCAAGTTTGTACTTGTTTTATTTGCGAGTTTTTTTTAACTTATAAAAGCTAAAAACACCTTTTATTGACTTTTTCTTTACTTATTTTTAAAAGGGATTCAGGATAATTCTCTGCCAATCTGGATTTACTGAAGCTGACCCTCTGCACCACCTTCAACTGAATTAAAGCGAGCCGTGCAAACGAGGAAGACGAGGAAGACGAG